>APFE030318538.1:0-28105 GCA_000404065.3 Pinus taeda | reverse complement strand
TGTGGTGGCCCTTTGCATGATTGCACGCATGGAAGGTGGGAAAGGTGGCAGTGAGGGTTATGGTTGTCAAGATATAAACAGGAGAAAAGGGACACAGTTGGGTGATGTAGTTTGGTTTCATCGTCGACAAGGAGACTAGTGCACTGGAAGGGTTCTGTGACGTCATCCACAGCACCAAGAAATTCATCTGACTGCAAGATCTCACGGGTATGTACTCCAGTATCTTTCATCCCTCACAATGTTGACCTGTTTTGGTTTTCAGTGGAGAGAGAGTGGGAGAATGATGGGTGAAAACTGTGAAATTGAGAATCAATGGAGGAATTGAGGGTGGAGACTGGTGGTTTTTGCATGGTCTTGTGTCTGTATCCCACATCCGCTTGGCATTTTTTCCATTTCTCTTTGTTTCAAAATTTTGTTGTCTTGCATGGTAACCTTGGGACTTCTGGGTAGAGGGACAAGTGGGGATGCTTGTATAGGTCTTGCGAGTATAGGTAGAGAGACAATATTTGGGGGGAGAGTGTGCCCATCCACCTACAATTTAGGAGAAGGTTCCCATTGTAGATGCAATTGTAGCTGTTGGGTGGTTGATAGAAACCACGGCAAAGAGGGAAAGGATGAGAACTATGGGCAGGAAGTCTAGCAAGGGAACAGTAATGGCTATAACATGTGGATAGGTGATGGCAAAGTCATGGGACTACGGGATGAGGGGATGACTGAGATGGGCTCTATGAGTGCGTCCTACAAAGAGGGGAAAGGGTTTGCAAACAATGGTTGGCTAAACGAAGCCATGCGGCAGTGCTCACCAACTGGTAATTGAGGAGTGGCCGTTAACCTGCCTGAGGCTAAGAGGAGGTGGTTGTGGCAACAGGGTACCACTGACAATGGAAGTGGGTCAGCCTCCTCTAGGGAGGCTAGGGAATTGACCTACGACCATGTTGGCCCTGGCAATGTAATTGATGGGGAAGGGGAGAAACAGGATGGTGCGGGAACTTGTAATAATACCACCTGGGGGAAAGACTATTATTATATCTTGTTTAATTGTTTTTGGTTAATGAATGGTTGCAATGAATAAGACTGGGGCAGTGTGACCATGGCTTATCCTAAGAAAGTCTGTGTTCATAGAAAATGGGCCCAAGCAATCAGAAAAGAAATGAACCCAAGCATGTCTAAGGCATGCAAAGGTAGGAAAATTCTTGAAAGACTTATCAGTGAGGCGGAAGAGGCATACCATGAGGGAACAGATGACAGTATTCGTAAATTCTAGAGGAATGGGAAGAGGAAGTCAAACAGGAAGGCGATATATACATGGAAATGGAAGATTGGAGGACCCTTGTCCTAGACCCTGGCAACTGTAGAGGTAGGATCACCCAATTTAAACAGACTTTATACCTGTAATGGATGATGAAAATCTTGTTGGGCAAGGCTATGGAGCAGGTTTCGGTGGGCATGGTTGTCACTATCCAAGGCATGCTGAATTATAAACAGGAATTCCAAAAGTGCAGTTTCAACTACACAAATAGGATATTAGACTTGGCAGAATTTAAAGGCACATCCCATGTATCTTGGAACTGATAGAGATACCAAGCTTGAACACCAAAGACCCAGTGCCAATGGAATCGGATTCCGCTGATCAAAATGAGTAGATAATCTCGCCTGTTAAGTTTTGTTTATAAATGCGAGTAAATTTTACATTTCCTAATGCAAGAATATGTATAGGTAGATATCTAGAGTATGGACATGAACCAGAGACTTATATAGCTTGGATAAAAAGACTGAAACTCTTTTGTTACTAGATGGCATGCAATGTGGATAGGTGGCCAACAGACTTGGTTTCCCATTGGGCAAGTTGAGGCCACCTAGCTAATATATGTGGTGTAAATTTGCTTTATAAATGAATGAAAAAGAAGGACCTACCAAGCTTAACAAAAAAAAAAATTATGTATATTTGTAGGCACTGACCTACTAGAGGCTCCCACTCTCCAAATATGCAAGTTGTTACTTGTGGTAGGATACAACCCAATCGAAGCGCCAACCTAGAAAATGTGCAAGTGGAAACTCACTATAGGATATAACTTGATTGAAGCACCAACCTCGATGATGAACAAGCTCTAACTTACTCTAGTATCCAACATAATTGAGGCACCAACGTCAATGATGAGCAAGCTTTGACTTGCTCTAGACTCAATCCCAGTTGAGGCACCAACCTCTATGATGAGAAAGCTCCAACCTTCTATAGGCTCCAACCGCAATGGAGGAACCCACCTAATTATTTGACTTCTTATGGACCTATTTTCAAAATATTTCAAACTAGATCCACCTTCTCTTCAATCAATGTAAATATTCAACTAAACGAACTGTTGTTGTCATACTATTGTCAATACCCAATGAAAAATCTGTTTCAACTTGTTCATGAATTTGGTCAAATAAAATCCTTCTCAAAACTTGTTCTTACCATAAACCCAAAACCAACTACAACTTGCTCACAAGCTCCAAAAATATATCCCACTAATTCTGGTCATTGAAAATATATTAACAAGGCTTTTAAGTCCTTCAAAAACGTTCACCTATGGGCCCTGATTGTTGTGCTTCTTACATAATCCAATTTGGCTAAAAAATGAACCTATAAACCCCCCAAAATCTATATAATAAATTAAATGATCTACAAATAGGCCCTTTCATGGCGCATTACAAAATGCCCAATTTCTAACAATTGGTTCTACAAAATGCACAATTCCAACCACTAACAATTCGACAAAATGAAATTTGTGAGGAAGAATAAAAACTATATTTTCCCCTAAAAATCGTCAAGGCTTAAACATGGGTCTTGACCAACATACCACAAAATCTCTACCAATCAAGCTATATGATGAGCCTTGTTACGTGATGCTTCCAAATTCCTTTTGTATTAACTTCAAAAGCAACGGGCAAGGGGATTCAACCTTGTATCTCCATGCATAAATATTGTGCGTAGGAAAGTCAACCAATCATTGTGTCAATGGGAAGCCCTCCAAGTTTCATATGACTATGGAGTACAAAGTCTATGTGCATATGCGACTCAACTTGTGCACCTCATGTCGACTTGTACCACGTCGCATGGAACTGGAACCACAAGGTTTTGGTTACATGTGTCTAGCCTCTACTATATATATATAACCTTCACCAACCATAACCATTATACCACTACTATACGCAACATTGTCATCAGACCTCTACCAAATCTGGAACCTACTCCAAATGGTGATCAAACTTAACCATCATCCTCTGCCAAATTTGGGCTTTGATTCTACCAAACTGAGCTCAAACTTCTAGCATTTTCACATGGTCAAAACCAAAAGGTTCAATGCAAATTAGATTTAAAATACTTCATTGAAAAACATACCATAACCAAAACTTAAAATGAAATCAAACCTCAACCATTAACATATTATGATAACAGAACCATAGCCATGAACATTCATTTCAACATAACATTATTTCCATGAGAGTTCAACAACCAAAATGTTATAACTAGAAGAGTTTACAAACATCGTAACCATAATCAAAATTTCATGAAACAAGCTCAAATTTGTTTGTCGCCATATTCTTCTTCTCTCCATAAAGATTCGTCTTTCACCAATCAACGATACTGAGATGTATGCTTGGAATTATTTGCTTTTTTACTTCATGCCTTTGGAACAAATGATTGTGCGCATATATATTGGACTTGTGGCCCTGAGATTATGGGGGCTCGACCATAGGCTTGTGGTTTATGCCTGTAACCATGGCTTCAACAAGGCCGACTAACATTATCATACATTCACATTTGTGCCATATGTCCTAGGGAGGGAAAATTTTAAGGGCTAATATTCGCAAGTGGGATAATTTCTTATGCTTTTTCCAAAAAAAAGATTCATTAATTTTCAGTTTTTCTAAAATTTATTTGCCCAAATTTTAAAGTATAATTTTTTTTTGCCTTAAAAATTGCCAAAAATTTATATAGAGACTATATAAAATTATTAGAAATTTGAATACTTTTACAAAAACGTTAACCAAATATTTTACAAATTGCATATTACGTACTAGTGAGATTTGCCAACATTTTTAAACTTTACAATAAACTTCCATCCTTAAAATTTTCTCCACCAATAATTAGGCCTTTATTTTGGATGTACCCTATATGACCATATTTTTTGATCAAATGTTGAGTTCCATGCCATTAAAATATGTGCCTTGATCGCATATGACCATGCCTTGTGACCGATTCCTATTAGGTCCCTAGTCATTCAGATGATGACATTAGCATGATGTCATCATGCATGGTATCGCCCATATTTAACCATTCCACCACTCAAAAGTCACCAAATTTAACTATCATGTGGCAGCCCCTAGTGATGCCATGTCAGCTTGTTGACATCATTAGATGATGTGTCATGCCACATTATACAAGAAGCCACATCATGTCATGTGTTCTTCTACCACATGGCCAAGATGCCACATCATCACTTCGAGCCATTCAACATGCGCCGAGAGTCAATTTTCCATGTCATCATATCAAACCAATAAAAACATGTGAAGTGTCAATTTACCATGTCATCATATGTAGCTAATTAAAAAACGTAAAGTGTCAATCTTTCGTGTCATCATATTGAGCCAATCAAAACATGCCAACTGCTAATCTGAATGGGGCCACTTGTGGGTGTTAAACATCGAGAAAGATTTCTTCAGCTTTTCTCTGGCCGGCCATTGAATTTGATATAAATATGTGTTGGAAACCTTAGGTTCAAATTTAAAATAAACTAAGACTCCAAAATATTATAAGACGTATCTTTGCTACAGGAGGTTCTAGATCAAGAATTTCAATGAAAGTGATGCTAAAAGATTTTGAGGAATAAGTTGTCGAAGTTGACCGTTGAAGTCGGCCCATAAGATCACTCTTTAAAAAATTATCTCTGGTTTCCCATCTGTCATCATCATTAACACATTTGCGCTTTACAATTATTACGATGTAAGGCGTTTCCCTCTGAAACCCATCCCCCTCTTTGCCTACTTGTCATCTTTGCACACCATACGATTAGATACGATTAGATGTTAGATGATTAGAACAACTTTAACCGTCAATCAATCCTCCCTCTAAACCGTTCAGCTCCCATCTCCCATTTACTTTGAAGTGCGATGCGTGGAAGATTTGCTGGTGCTCTCCGTGGGAACGGCATTTCGATCGGGCTTACGATTACGAGAAGGTGAGGAGACGGATTCCATAGGGTTCTCGCGGGAGAGCAGTTGTGCCCCCTGGCTGTTTAAATGTTGAGTAGTTACCAGGGATGCGGTATTGTTCTTTGCAGCGTAGGCCTGCTCGATGTCATGAAGAATTTAATCGTGGCTACCTTCCATCTCCTATAGAACTAATGCACAGGGCAACTCGTTTCTATTCTAAAGCTCACAGCCCACCAAAACGATGCAAACCTCGACATTGGCTACCTACAACAGCTTGAATTGCGCCCATCTATACTGAATCCAGGGCCATCATACTACTGGGAATCTCACATCCTCTGTTCAGTGCCGGCACACAGAACAATGTTGCATGCCGACGCTTTCTGTACGCCGATTTACCTGCTCAGGGTAGTGTCAGATCATATTATATAAAATGGAGTTGACATTCAATCTTTGGGACAGTCGAAGTTGTTGGTTGAAAAAATTTAGAGCACTACCTTCCTACACAAGCGATTTTCTTTGCCTTGTTACAGGTTTGTTTTGTAGTAAATTCCGTTTGGCTTCATTGTTTTTTGCTATTTGGTTTTTGTTTGGCTTTTAGTTTTTTTCCAATTCTATGTTTCAATAGAGACCTAGGCTAGTATCCTCTGTGGTATAATTTAGCATCATTGACTCTGCCATAGTATACATTCCATACCTTGTGACGCTATTAGTGCCAAAGAGGGTTATTTTATTTGTGCGTTTCAGGGAATGGTTATTTTCAGAGAAATTGATAGTTTGTATCCGCTTGTACTTTGGGTACCAAACTGATCATCTATATTTCTGAATGAAAATAAAAGCAGATAGCTTCATGGTATGCTGGAGAGTGACATATCTGATGCCAGGATTCAGGTAAAGCATTCAAAACATGAAATCATGGCTTTGTTTTTGCTAAATTTAGTTACAGTTCAGAGTCACGAGTTCATGGCTGGTGAAAGAGGTCCAAAGGCCCTTTAGGGTTTGTCCAATAAATAGGTAGATTCAGGGTTATACAGCTATATGTAGCATTGGATGACTTAGGAATTTTTCGGCACTTGGCTCTGAAGCCATGTATTTCTACATGCATTTTCCACCATTGCAAAGTAGACAGTCCAACAAATTTCGACACTGTAAGTTACAAAGATAGTGGTTTCAATAGATCGTTAAGTTGTCTGCTAATATGCTTCATGATTGACAAATCTGCATTTGTTTGAATTTGGGATAAACAATACCGATTTTGTCTTATCACATTATATCTTTCATACTTTCCACATTAGAGATGTGTGGGCCTCTTTATTCTTGAGTCTTGCCTTTAGGCTGGTAGTTGCAGTTGACTACCACTACCCCTTCAATCTTCTACAATGCTCTTTGTATCTTTTCAAGGCTCTCAGAAATAGGTTTACTGAAATTCAGAGAAAAATATTTATATATTCTTATAACGAGGCTCACTAGGTTCCAAAACTGATTAAGACTGTGATACCCAGATGGTGGGTGCTCTCCACATGGTACAGGGGGGCATAATGGCAGAAGATATAAAAGGATATCAGGGCCCCTAGAGGAGAATCCCAAGAGAATGGAATAGGGGCATCAACCCTGCTTCAGCTCTAGTATGCTCTGTTTGGATTTTAACTTTGACTCAAGGATGCAGCCTGCAGGGAAACAATGTTTAAAGTAAATGTTTGCAAATGTTAGTCCTTGATCTAAATTGCATAATTGTTTGGCTCTGAGAAACTGAAGGGGCATCTAATTTATGACATTTTCTGTTGCCGCTATTACTTCTAGATTATAAAGACTGAATTTTTCATTTCTTTATTCTTCAAACCAATGAAAAAATTGGTTTCTTAATCTTCCCTTTTTTTCAGGGATCGTCCCGCTCTTCTATTGGATTTCTTACAGTGTCTTAGCCAGAGGCTTCACCCAATATACAGAAGGCTTGCATTTGCTATGGGGTTATAGCGAGTGAATCAAGGCATATAGAGGCATTGATTCTAAGAACTGACCAAAGTATTCATTAAAAACCCGAGAAAGAACTAAGAAAACAGGATGGCATTCTGGGACCTTCTGACTGTGGCATGTATGCCCATTGTGAACGTTCTTTTCATAAGTGGTCTTGGGGCTGGTCTGTCAACTCAATATGCTGGAGTGCTAACGGAAGAAATTCGGAGAAGTTTAAATAAGGTAAGGGTTAACCTGCTGCATAAATATACTGATGTCTACCTATTAGTTCAGCATACAGGAACTTCAACTTTTACAATGCCATTGGTGTTGTTAACTGTGAATTGGGTTTGCATATTTTAATGTTGTTTGAATCGCAATGTCACCTTCAACTAGTATAGTGTTGTTGGCCTTTTAGACTATACACAGCTATTTACTGAGATAATTAGGCATAATTGACTTGTGAAAGAAAACAAAACTAATTGAAATAAAAAAAAGAGAGGGAGGTGCTTGTGCCAGTAAGATATGGTGATGAGAGAAAACAATCGGGAGGATAGATTGAGTACAGAATAGTTTAATTCATTCAGGACCACATAAGTGGATTATTCCTTAAATTCTTAAATAGCCTTGATGAAAGGTTACGAGGAAAATAATAACTTCAGAATATATTATATGTACCTTGGATAACAAATGTAATGTGGCCATAATCATAGAATAGGTTCCCTATGTAGTTAAAGAAAATAATATAATAATCAGGTTAGTAGGCATAGACTCCCTACATAATCATAGAATAGGTTCCCTATGTAGTTAAAGAAAATAATATAATAATCAGGTTAGTAGGTATAGACTCCGTATAAATACCTATGAGAAAGTATAAATAGACATGGGGTGTGGAAGCTATAGTTCATGTTGAGACAAAAATGATTTTATCAGCTCCCACTTAGTAAATATGTCATTGTCCAGAGAACATTTTTTGAAGGATCTGAGATGAATTTAAATTAATGATGCATCCTTTGTTATTTTCTGATTGTTTCAAATTGGCTTTCTAGATTGGCAGTATCTTCACATGGACTTATACCTACAATCTTATACGATCAGCAAGCCTAATTAATAAAATGAAGGAATTAGAAAATGGACTTCACGAGAATATCCCAAATATCAATTATCTAAATGCTGGAGAAACATCTAAACTTTTGCACAGAATAGTAATTATTCCAGCAGTGCCAAGTTCTGGAGGAGATTATCCTTCTGATAAGCCAAAGGCAAACGGCATGGTAAGGATTTCATTGTCATTCAAGAATTTCAATCAAGAGGTTGGAATATGCAATCTAAATGTTTGATTTGGAATTATTCTAGCATTTGTTGAAGTCATCTTCAAAATGAAGGTGGGATGTGTATCCATTGTAATCTCACCATATCTTCTTATTTAGAAACTCTTGATCACCTTCACATTGAAAGTGTACCATGGTTTAAAATATTTGAATTTGAAAGTGCTTGTATCCCTGAACTTTTGTCTTGGCTTTACAATTACTCTGAATTACAAATTTCTGGATTACAAATTACAAATTATCTGGATTACAAACCTCCACTTTGGTCGTGGCTTTACAAATTATCTGGATTACAAACCTCCACTTTTGTCTTGGATTTACAAATACTCTGAATTACAAATAACATATACTTATTTTTATGGCCGTAAACATTTATCAACCATTTAATTTCACTTCACTGATTATAACTCTGCTAAATTAGTTGAACTATGAATAATGGTAAATTAGCTCCAAGTATGAATAATGATTTAAGTATAACTAATGGTCTATTTCTAAATGTAAATTTTAAAATTTCCATTATTTAAAATATAAAAATTATTGATAGAATGTGAATATTTTTCATGGAATATATGATACAACCCATAAAATCGAGAGTTTCCAAACTGTTTTTCAATTTCCTACCTCATATTTTGTCCCAGGTTTACAAATTATCTGGATTACAAACCTACTTTACAAATTATCTCCGTTACAAATTACAAATTATCTGGACTACAAACCTCCACTTTTGTCTTGGTTTTACAAATACTCTGAATTACAAATTTCTGGATTACAAATTACAAATGATCTGGATTACAAACCTCCACTTTGGTAGTGGCTTTACAAATTATCTGGATTGCAAACCTCCACTTTTGTCTTGGATTTACAAATACTTTGAATTACAAATAACATGTACTTATTTTTATGGCCGTAAACATTTGTCAACCATTTAATTTCACTTCACTGATTATAACTTTGCTAAATTAGTTGAACTATAAATAATGGTAAATTAGCTGCAAGTATGAATAATGGTTTAAGTATGACTAATGGTTCCTAAATTTTAACTCAGGAATAATTATGTGTAACATGAATCACACGCTAGAGGTATGAAATGGACAAAATGATGATCGTTGATATTCTTTTTTGAGCGATGGATACACCACCACCGGCAAATCTTATCTTCATCGTCAGGAGTGTGGATTTCTGTTACATTTTTCAGAAGCTCTGGCAGAGATTGTATGACATTTTCTTGGTCTGCCTACACATGAATCACAGGCCAGAGATATGAAATGGAGAAAATGATGATTGCTGATATTCTTTTTTGGACGATGGATACACCACCACTGGAAAATCTTATCTTCATCGTTGGGAGTGTGGAACTCTGTTACATTTTTCAAAAGCTCTAGCAGAGACCGTATAACATTTTCTTGGTCTGCCTATCTGCAGGCCAACATTTTCTTGGTCTGCTTGTCCCCAGGCCAAATTTTAGAACGAATTAGCCGTGGAAATTGGCATGATTTCGCTTGGTAAAAGGCTCATCGAATCTACTGTTTGAGGGGCCATTAAATGGCAATTGTTTCTGCAATTATTTGTAGAGAAAATTGGAAGAGACACAAGTAAAAACTAAGTTCGAAAATAGCCAATAAAATGGCTAATCTAAGAAGATCATAATGTGCCAGAAATGTGTAATTTTGTTCAAGTCAATTTGGTGTATGGTTTATTTGGGTTTCAAGTCTACTAGGTGTATATTGTGCATTGGTGAAGCTCACCATGAGGGAACCACCCCCACGCAATTCTACTTTTGGTTTTTGTCATTCCACTTTCCGAATCTCAACCAGCACACCGAGAGAGCCAACAAGCAAATATCCAGGTGTTGAAAAATCCAAGCATGTCACCAAGAATCAAACATTAAGTGTGTGCCAAGAAAGAAGAAGTGCGCCCATGAAGAGAACTAGTGAATATCAAATGCACAACACATCCAATAAAGAGATGAACACATTTCGATATATACGTTTTAAGAAATATTTTAGTGTTGGAACTTTGCAGGTTCATGCTTCTTCGTGAGACCAATATAAATGTATTGTTTCAATGTCATTGGTGGCAGATTTATCCAACATATTTGATCATTTAAGTTTAACAGATTTGCCTTTTCTTTTCCTTCAAAGAATTTTCTCTTTATATGTGCTGGAGTTATTGGGATATTCTTTAGGAACTAGCAGGCATGCAAATTTATATTTTTAAATCCCTAATTCTCCTCATCATTTGTAAATTGTTCGTTTGCATCTATGCTCAGATAAGACAACTTAGCTTCAAAATGTTTGTAAAACAGAAAATGCAAATTTTAGCAAATATGGAGGTAATAGTAAACGCCCTGTGGTGTCAGAACAATGTTTTCTTGGGTTTCTTTTTAGCAATAGCATTAGAGAGTCGTATATTGGTGAGGGACCTTTAACCCAACGCATCAGTGGCTTCATACAGGTGTGATTGGGGGTGCTCATCTTTGTAGGCAGAAGAAAAGAATTTCATTGATACATTTGTGATTATTGCTTTCAACAGAGCTCTCTAGAGTGTTATCGATCCCAGGTCTGGCATTTACAAAATGTGACTCAGCGTTTAAAAATGAGGTAACATTCTCTGCATTTTTAGAGAAGAAGGAAAAATTGAACACTTGTTTCTGCAATGGCAGAGTATGGATATGTTGTTTGCATGATATCAAGGGAAATATCTTATTCAACTGATGTATTCCTTACCTTCCTGTGCTATTTGTAATCGTGTTGTTAAGATACTTGATAATTTTCTTATGCACAACACTCGTGTGAAATTTTCTAATAGTGATTTCTGGTCAAGTTTCCCAACAGATCTATTTGTACCCTGAATTGCAGTCACTATTTTATCATAGAAATTTATACTTGAAAAGTACTAATCTTACATTCATAATAAGGCCTCATGCTAATTGGAAATTAGTCTTGAATCCCTACAAATTAAACAGTTTAATTTATGGCTCTGTAATGAATGTGAGGCATATATGTTCATAGCAATGAGATGGAATAGTGAATGGATGGCCAAGAAATGTTCTATTTGGACTTCGTTTTATGATTCCGATATTGTCGGTGGAAACTAGATTAAACTTCCTCATTGGTCATATCAAATATCCCTTAGGAATATGTTTTATTGCCAAATAGAAGTAGATATCCTATACTTTTAATTAATTAGTCATTCACCAGTGGAGAGAACTCAAGGATGTATCTTCTTACAATCCTTAGTTTTGGTATTGAATTCACTGGTCAAAAGGACATTTTCGAGAGGCCAATCATGATTCTGACTACAAACTTAGTTACATTGCAAGGTTCAAAGGATGACGCATTTGTCATATGTTTGTCTCAACTTGCTTAATTTTGAGAAGCTTGACAACATGTTATAGAAAGGATCAAGATCATTTGTAGACCCATGGACCTTAGTAATTGTATATATATGTTAACGCTGCATTGAGATATTGGGGTTGTGAAATTCAAGCTAGAGCTCACGTATATGGTACATTCTACCCAGCTTCCCCTTCCTATAGAATCTAGATCAATCAATATATCAAATGATGATATGCCTTTCCTATAGTGACTACAAGTGTCTCTTTTCTGACAATGGATTCTACAACAAACTAGGACATTACCTTGAAATATTTGAATGCAGATGCAATAAATCTACTTACAATGAACAATGACAGTGGGAGAACATATCACCAGTGATATTTGATCAAACCAATAATGAAAATATTGCTAAGTTGTGGGCAGAGGCAGATGTGTGGACAACCCGGGCCCAGTAAGATGAAATTAGTGTAGGTTGAAAAAAATGTAATATGCAAAGTCAGAGAGGTGATATCACAAGTTTACAATTGCAGACACGATTGACAAAGCCAAGAGGTTCGTTTTTGCTGGGTGTTTTGGTGACCAAAATGCAGTATAGAAAGAGGACGAATTCTCTAGGATTAGATCCATGATTTTGCTGAGAATTTACCAACCAATTCGTGACAAAAGGGAGCACATTTTTAGTTGGCAAGGCACCCACCAAATCACTGTATTCAAGGGCCATGAAATGTCGTTGACAAAGACACAATTTCGCTGGGGAAGCAGCAACCAAAACACAGTAAATTTGAGCACAAATTAGCCTTGGAAATTAATATGATTTCGCTTCATAAAAAGTTCATCAAATCTGCTGTTTGAGGGGCCATTAAATGGTAGTGGTTTGTGCAATGGTTTGTAGAGAAAACTGGAAGAGACAAGTAAAAACTAAGTTCGAAAATAGCCAAGAAAATGGCTAACCTAAGAGGATCATAAATGTGCCAGAAATATGAAATTTTGTTCAAGTCAATTTGGCGTATGGTTTATTTGGGTTTTAATTCAACTAGGTGTATATTGTGAATTGGTGAAGCTTACCACTAGGGAACCACCCCCACGCAATTCCACTTTTGGTTTTTTTCATTCCACTTTTCAAATCTCAGCAGCAGACTGAGAGTGCCAGCAAGCAAATATCCATGTGTTGAAAAAACCAAGCATGTCACCAAGAATCAAACACAAGTGCGTGCCAAGAAAGAGTAAGTGCACCCAGGAAGAGAACTTATGAATATCAAATGCACAATGCATCCAATAAAGAGATGAACACATTTCCATATATATGTTTTAAAAAATATTTTAGTGTTGGAACTTGGCAGGTTCATGCTTCTTCGTGAGACTAATGTAAATGTACTGTTTCAACGTCGTTGGTGGCAGATTTATGCAACATATTTGATCGTTTAAGTTTAACAGATTTGCCTTTCCTTTTCCTAGAAAGAATTTTCTCTTTATATGTGCTAGAGTTATTGGGATATTCTTTAGGAACTAGCAGGCATGCAAATTTATATTTTTAAATCCCTAATTCTCATCATTTGCAAATTGTTCGTCTGCATCTATGCAAGAAGACAACTTAGCTTTAGAACGTTTGTAAGACATAAAATGCAAATTTTAGCAAATATGGAGCTAATAATAAACGCCCTGTGGTGTCAGAACATTGTTTTCTTGGTTTCCTTTGAGAAATATCATTAGAGAGCCGTATATTCTTCAAATTGGTGAGGGACCTTCAGCCCAACGCATCAGTGGCTTCATGGGATTAAATGTTCCTCTTCCAATGGTGGCAAATTTATTCAACATATTTGATTATTTAAGTTTAACAGATTTGCCTTGCCATCACATTCATCTCCTCCAAATTCAACTGAATTTCTTATTGTTGTCTCATTTTCTTCCTGCAACCCTTCGGGAAAGCTTCCTATTTCCACCACAATCTAAGTGAAGATGGAACGGTAGCATTTAAAATTTCTGAAATGAGTTTGCCCTTATTTTCTTATCGCTTTGGAGAATAGTTGGGGTTTATTAGCATATTCCTAATTATTCACTGCATATGTATGTACACAAAGAAAGTTCGTTTGGAAGGGCATCAGTCTGAATATAAAGAGCAATTTTCCCTTATTTATTACCTGTTCGGTTAGGTTGGATAAAGAACCATCTAGAAGATGGAAGCAGAATATTGAAGAAACTAGTTTTGTTTGTAGATTTTGGGAAATCCTTTAAAGACCCAAGATTCAACATCGACTAGAGAGACAATTTATTTGATATGGTTTATAAACAAATATATGCTTCTTCTAGGTGGAGGAGCCATGTTTTGGTAGCTGATGGTAGAAGGAATGTATAGAGATGGTATGATATTGTCTTGTGTCAGAGTCCTTCCACAACATCTAACATCACTATGATGCATGTTCACTCAGGAGGATGCACAAAGACTTTATTTGTACAAATTAGTCCCCATGAAAATGACATGGGAGAAACTCTGTGCTCACTGAAATTTTCCAATAGAGTTCAAGGATTAGAGCTTTGTCCTACTCGGAGGTAGCAAGATGTAAGTTTTCACTATATATATGCTTCTTCTTGCATGGGAAGAGCAGGTGGAGGAGCCATGTTTTGGCAGCTGATGGCAGAAGGAATGAGCTCATATAGAGACGGTATGATATTGTCTTGTCTCAGAGTCTTTGCACAACATCTAACACCAATATGATGCATGTTCACTCAGGAGGATGCACAAAGACTTTATTTGTACAAATTAGTCCCCATGAAAATGACATGGGAGAAACTCTGTGCTCACTGAAATTTTCCAATATAGTTCAAGGATTAGAGCTTGGTCCTACTCTAAGGTAGTAAGATGTAAGTTTTCATTGTAGCATGGTCCTTGCCTTTTCTTGATATTTTTCTACATTTCAAAAATTGTTAGAGAAACATTAATTAATGTTATATGATATTTCCTTACGGCGTTTCCATTGCAATATCTGGTGCAATTGCTAGTTCTAATTAATTCGATCACAATTCTCATCATTATCGACTAAGTCTACCAATTAGTCGATAGAGTTGACAACACATCCGCTCGAAACCACACCCTTAACCCAGACAATTCTATTGCTAGATTACATAAATTCAAAGCACATTAAACATTTACAACATGTGTATGCCATCATTTACCACTCAGCCACAGCTTTTAAACCAAATTAGAATGATTACATTGGCTAGCATGCTTACTCAATTGAGAACAAATAAGTGGAAAAATAGAATACTCCGCTTCAACAGCATATTTAGATAGAAATGAATGCAACACCATTATTTTAGAATATAACTTAAATTTGCACCAACAAAAAATTTCTGCAATTTTTTTATCAAAGATACCAACTGCCCATGTCGTTTATAACCCATCGATAATGAAAACAATAATTGACAATCATACCAATAGCAGTTTGCATACAAGTGTCTTTGTTGGCCTTTATATGTGTGTTTTTTCTTCTACGTAATGCACTTGCAGATTATCTTCAATGAAGCAATGCCCAAGAGTAAATTTCTAGCATCCACATTCAAAATCATGAACATTATTTGTGAAAAATTTGCATGTTTATCTTATCTTCCATGAGCCTTGGCATTCACAAACAATTTCCCACACAACAAAATTTTATTAGGCAACAATTTGTCAAAAAGATATTAACTTTGCAATCTAATTTTTTTTGTTTTCCCTATTCAAGTTCATCCCACTCTCTCCATTGTTGTTGCTATCACCTAACCAAAGGAAGGAGGCAACCGCGCCACATGTAGCAAGAACGCAGAAGAATACACAAAGAATAATAGAATTTGGTAAGGAATTACAACCAAGTTTCTATTATTCTTTATGCATGCTTATACATAGAGGATGTCGTTAAAGCGCTCCAACCAATTCTTCATTTACTTTACATGTTTACCAAGTGTTACTCACATTTACTTAGTGTATTATGTATGATGACACCATAGGGCTAAGAAGCCCCTACAACCCCACAAATGAGCTATTTATAACTTTCCTTCGAAGACTTGAATCATGGGGCTTCACTGGAGAAGCAATACCATACCACATGCATTCATATTGGGGTATTGAGGTAAAGATGCCATAATATATTGAGCATATAATAGGGTATAAAGTGATTTAATATTGGAAGGTATAAAAGATAGAGCTCAAAGTCAGTGAAAAAATATAAAAAGGTATAAAAAATGTTAATGAAAAAATGGATACCTACAATATCTAGTGAAAGTAGAAGTATTTTAAATTGGGAAGGTGTGTTGGGTTTGTATTAAAAGGGGGTTAAATAATGTGATTTTAGAGTTATTTTCAAATATATACTCAAACTAAGGGTATTATTTAGTATTCCACAAATGTTGGTGATATATCAAAGGCTCATCGAGTGAAGCCCCCACGACTTGAACCCACACAACTAGGGAAACTATTTTTCATCAAGCCACTAAATCTAAGATCCTTTGACTACATTTTAAAGGACATGGGGGTGGCCTTTGACCGAATTATGCATGCACGGGTCAAGACAATGTGTATACATTTTGAACTTTTATGCATGAAGTAATTTAGAATATAGAATGTGTATCATTTTTTTTCAAATATCAAAATATATCCTTTATATTCAAAAAGTTTGAATAGACATATTGCAATGCTCAAAGGGCTTTAACATGGGTTTCTTTGTCCAAGGCCAAGAGTGTTCAAAAATGTAACTATTAGAAAGCATTTCTTCCCCTTTAGCATACAATCATAAGCATATATATCTTTCTATACCACCAGAAAAACCAACCAGCATCATCTTTTATACTAAAAAGAAAGAAATCGGGCAAAAAAAAATTGGCAACCCATAACAAAGGAAGTTAATGAAAATAAAAATGCATAAATACTTAGTCAGCCTCATCAACCAGTTCTAAAATGTCAAAAAATCCAATCGAAAGTGAAAGAGCTTCCCTAGAGAGCTCATCTAATTTAGGGCCGATCTCCTGGAGCACATGATTGAAGGAGAGTCATTCAAAAGAAAGCATTGCTTCATATATATCTTGTATCAAATGATACAGGAAAATATTTTCTACTAAGATACTCTTGTTTACCCAATTATTGACCAACTTCAAATCACTAAGCACCTTAATCTTTTTTATTCCTTTAAATGAGGTTACTAAAAGGAGAGTTATGAGAGCGATGAATTATGCTCTATTGTTGGATCCTCGATGAGAAAAGTAACAAATGTGCATTACATATTGGTTGTGATTCAAAATAAAACAACACCAACCCCACAAGCAAGACAATGTCCTTTAGATGCTCCATCAAATAAACCCCTTTGATTTCCATATTCAAGAGTAGGCATAACTGGGCACCAATGCTTCGATTTATTTGGGATTGATTTCAATTCATTGCATAGTTTAATGACTATACCAATGGAAACTTCAATAAGGAATTCATTGCATAGTTTAATGATAATACCAGTGGAAACTTCAATAAGGATTTCCATGGATTTAAATATATTGGATTTGCAAGCTCGCCAAATCCCATTGACCATGATGCATAGGAAGGCCTTGTATTTATTAATAGAATAATCAAGCATATCGTTTGACATATGATATTCCAGAAGTTACTATAACCATTCAAGGGGAGACCTGTTTCTTTCCTTATCCATTGACCAAGTCAATATTCACATCCACTTGCATTGAAATGACACTTCTAGCACAATGATAGCCTTCTCTTGGAACCTAAGACAAAACTAGTAGCTTTCTATTATGCACCCAAGATTTCTTCTTGCCTTACAGTGGGGGGGAAAGCTTTTAGCATTGGGACTAAACATGATTAATTTTGTGACATGTGTGGCATCCAAAGCACAAATGCCAATAGTCGACTTTCTAGACCTAGGAGGAGGAACAATGCATTCTTAAATCCACCTCCACTTGGAACCATAAGCATTTGTGATCAATTTTTACTCCCAATTACATTCTATTTGGATGAAATGACCTTTTGTTTCCCCCATAGTTGAAACAATATCCTCAAACCATAATAAAAGGGTAATGTTGTTTTTCCATGACCTTGGTGTCTGGGATAGAATCTTAAACCTTTGATGCTACCAAACCAAGAATCACAACGATACTACTTTGCACAGTGGAATATAAACATCAGTAAATCTACTAGTGCACAAAATATGGACAACTTTATACAATTTTCAACCCAACTTCGTTATATTAATCAACATATAATACAATAGTTTAGGGCACATGTACTAGTGATAATGGCCTTCATACATCCACTGATACAAGATAAAAAAACTAGGGCTTGGTGTCAGTCCATCAACAACCAATCTGCCCATACAAGATACATTAACCATCTAGCTGATGTAGTGCGCTCTCTCAACTCCTCGTGGTCATACCTTGTACTTGAATGGTTATGTAGCTTCCAATGTGCAGCTCCTGCCTCTACCAATGCTCCAAGTCCATCTGGCTACTTAACCTCAGCTATCAATCTACTCACTAGTTGTGCCTTAGTCCATCAAAGGTACAATACATCGAGACTCCTGTCAAGTTGTGCACAACTCCACTTGTGAAAAAATCTCAATCTACCCATTGTTGCTACTCAGCTACTCAAGGACTTCAACCCATTATGGTCTTCCTGTGCTACTCCAATGAATACCAACATAGGGCACATAGGGTTTCCACCTATCACTGCAAGATGTCCGTCTCCCACAATGAACACAGGCTAGGAGGATTGCCCATCATCTGTTGTAGAAGTCCTTCTCAACATACAAGTCTAGGGCTTCTCAACTACTCCTCTAGTTCATCAACCCTTGAGCTCAACTTATGCCATTCTAACAACCATCTAAATCCATGAAGATGGTTCACACTGGGCTCCAACTTGGGAATTATCACATTATCCTCAAGCATACCATAAATGATCAATCCACGTTCACACTTGGTCCACTCTCACGCTTCCATCCAACAGTCCACGAGTGACCAATCCTTATTGTAGCATCTGATCCTAGTTATGGAATTCAATCATCTAGGAAGCCCTTCCTTATGGCTACCAACAGACTTCATTAACATTCCTCTTCTAGGACACCCATCTACTTGCAAATCATCAACTCAAGAGGATGACCAAAATGCCCTGCAACGTTCTGTTGCTCCTCTTGACATGACACATAAGCTATTGATGTAATCTTCTCCTTAGGGTGTACCTCTAGAGAATCTTCCCACTGGTTAGGGCTTCCAATATGTCATGTCATTCATACCTCTTGGCTCCTACAGTCCTTCAAATATGTTCATCCATCTGATCCAACTAGGATCCGGCCCCTGTCAATGAATAGGAGAAAGCACATAACTTTCATGTTATTGTCGATAGAATGAGATTTGATCACTAGTTAGGGAACATCTATAGCTTACACCAGCCCACCATTTGTGACCAAAACCTCACCAAACATTGTGTCCTCCTTGTATCTTCGATCCTGAGCTTCCATTCATTGTTTCTCCAAGCTCCTATAGCACCTTTTTTGGCCTTGTTCATCCCTCCAAATAGCCGCTATAGGTTTGTGGCTTAAACACCACAGGACTATGAACTTCTTGGTCGATTCTAGCAAGAGAAACCATGCCAAACTAGCCCAGAACAACTCCTAACAATTGTGGCATGCCTCATTTATAGTTTTGCACCTATATGCTAAATATTGGGCTACGTACCAACCCTTAATCAAGCCTCACATCTCCTTGTCCTCAATGTACAGGACTACGGCTTCTCTTACAGAAGTCTGCTAGAAAAACACTCCAAAACCATGCCAAAACTGACCACAAACATACCTCACCTACTCGACTCTGCTGCTAGACCAGCTCGGCTTCCAAACAGTCTTGGAAGAGGCACCAAACTACATCCTTTCCTTCTTCATTTGGTTGCTTCTGGTCTACGGCCAAAAAAATGTTTTTATCCTCTCTTCAATGACCTCCCTTGTTGGCTTATGTTGCATATTAGATGAGTATTATGCCTCACACTCACCTTGTATCGATACTAAACACAAGGGATACACATGTAGGAGCTTAACAACTGTCATTAGGCCTCCTAATATTTAGGTCGACCTAAACTTTGTGCCACCATGCCTACACATAACTTTCAAAAATTCTTAACTCCATTTCTACAACTCAAAATTGGATGATTTTTTATGTGTCTGATTTGTCTCTACGAGCACTATCATCCTCATCCATCACATGTCGAAATCTCTCCATGGTTTTGTCCCCAACATCAATGACTGGAAAAACCCAAGCTTGGGTTTCAAGCCCACAAGCCCACTTGTCGAACTCCTTCCTCTAAACCCTTGATCCTCAAGGCTTGGAGTACCTCTCAAGCTACAAAAATCAACCCTCCTACTTGGTAAGAGAGGCACTTCCAAGACTAGGAAGTAACCATCATCATTTGGTGACACTAGCCCATCTAGCATCCATCACTGCTGCATACTCTATAGAATGAACCCGATAATCTTAGTAGTGCCTCTACCACATCACATCTGAACCTAAAGATCCAAAACCTCCATAAGGTTGCTCCCTTTGAGGCTAGACTCCCTCTAAGCCTACAGAATCTCCATTTGTCTCAATCGTGCAAGCACTCATCCTCCTGGATCAAATACACGATGTTGGGTTGTGTTATATTCTTTCCACGACTAGCTCCCCTAGTTAACTGAGGGGTTAGAAGGGGGGTAGAGCCCCCCCTTCGTTGTGGAAACTATGCAGCGAGGGGGTCACAGGTAGGGCAGAAACCCTCCCTATATGGGGGGTTTGAGGGGTGCGGTTATCCCCCCTCTACAAGGTTCGAAGCAGTGCCCTGGGGAAATATTTTTGGGACCCTAATTTAGGTGGATGGACCTACCTATGATCTTTTGTGCATGGTTTTCGCACATGGCTTTGGGCGCAATGGTTTTCGGTCCATGGTATTGGATACTTCAACATGTATATATATGTATTCTAACATTGAAAGGAACATAATGAAAAATCAAGCTGGTAGTCCCGGTTTTGGAATCCAGGGGAAAATCTCTATGTATATGTGTTTTATGTGTTATGTTCTCGGATTATTTATTTTTTGTGTTTTAGAATTCATATGCAGGTAATTTTTGTACGAGTTTAAAACCTACATTTGGTATCAAAGTTGTTTTTGGCTTCAATGAGACACCTTTGTTGCTGAGGGGTTTCGCTCGGGCCTGTAGTAGACCTTGTTCAGTGAGAGATTTGCAGGATCGATTCTGGTGGTGAAAGAAGATGGCAAGCGGTGGAAAGATAGAGATCGATAAATTTAATGTCAGAGTTTTGAGTTATGGAAGCTCAAGATGGAGGATCTGTTGGTAGATAAAAATCAGTGGATCGCAGTAGATCTGGGTACTAAACCAATGGGAGTGTCCAATGAAGAATGGAAGAAGTTGGATCAGAAGGCAAAGAGAACAACATGATTGTGTGTCTCAGATTCAGTATTGTTGAATCTATTAGGGGAAGCTACGGCTAAAGCTTTGTGGGAAAAGTTAGGGACTTTGTACCAATCTAAGTCTCTGGTGAATAAACTGTTCCTACGGAAAAAGTTGTATAACCTGAGGATGAAAGATGGAGACTCGGTGACAAAGCATCTGAATGCATTTAATACTCTGGCGAGTCAGTTATTATCTATTGATATTAAAATTTCAGATGAAGATAAGTGCATCAGTTTGTTGTGTTCTCTACCAGATTCATGGGATAGTCTGGTTATTGCAATAGGTAGCAATTAAATTGCCTTGTAATTTGATGAAATAGTCTCATCCTTATTGACGAAAGAGAAGAGACAGAAAAATATGGAGAGCCATACTGGTGATGCCTTGTTTGTACGAGGAAGGTCCCAGAACAGAAACAAAAATAAGCCATCGAGTGGGAGATCTAAATCTAGAGGGAGATCTATTACTCCAGGACCTGTAAAGGTGCGCTGGAAATGCGGAAAGGAAGGGAACTACAAAAGGGATTGTAAATCTAAAGCTCCTGACAAAGGAAAGGGATCTAATAATCTCCTTTTGTAGAGGCAAAAACCACCTCAGATGAGGCCGAGGATTCTCTAGGTATCAAGCGGGAGATTGAACCTGGTCTGCAGGATAATTTGCCCCCTGTTATCCCTCCCCTGGTTGACAATGACCCAATTGAAGTGGAGACAGATGCAGGAACCACTAACTTCGACAAGGTGATGGAAGGCAAGGAGCCTCTCAGTCATGATGATGTGTGTCAGGATGCCGAGGAGACTCATGGGGAAGCAGAGGAAAATGATTAACATGCGTCGCGGTTTGCCTCTTTTTGTTCTATGGTGGGTGCTCAGAAGGCAATACCCAGACACTTTGCTCACGGTTCGGCTTGACGGCATCAACTTCAAGTTATTGTCTCCCACTAACGAAGCGTCTGATCTCCTCCAGGACATTTGCTATCAGTTTTTCTCATCTGTTTCTCTTCTTGTCTATCAGTCTATGTCCAATTGTAATGCCAATTTAGTTGGTTGTATGTCTCTATTTTCCCCCAGTTCTCACAGTTGTGGGGCAGTTCTGTAATGTTGTTGGCTCTCGGGTTCCCGCCCTTACAGCCTCCACTATATGTAAAAATATTTTGATTTTCAGTTAATAGAATTAGTTGTTACAGAGAAAAAAAAAAACCACCTCAGATGAAGGTGGGGATGTGTACTTGGCTTCTTCAAGTACACATGTAGATCATGAAGCATGGTTGATTGACTCGAGTGCATCCTTTCACTTCACTCCCCATAGAGAGTGGTTCTGCGAGTATGAGAAATATGATGGTGGTGATGTCTTCTTGGGCGATGACAAGAAAGCTAAAATTGTTGGTAGCAGAAAAGTTAAGTTGAATTTGCAAGGTGGAAGGATTAGAACACTTCTTGGTGTTTTGCATATTCCTGCATTGGCCAAATATCTGATTTCAGTAAGCAAGTTGGATGATGTAGGTGTAAAAACAGTGTTCAAGAATGATACCTACAAGATGGTTCGGGGAGCACCAATATTGATGCAGGGAGTTCCGATTGAAACTATGTACAAGCTGCAAGGTAGCACTGTTGTTGATGGGTGCAATAGTTCTGTGGTTCCTGAAAGTGGAGCAGAAAATCTAGTGGCCTCTGAAGAAAAGACCATGCTATGGCATCAAAGGCTTGGACATATTGGAGAGAAGGGCCTTCGAATACTTCATGGAAAAGGTATGGTAGAAGGTATGACTAATAGCTCTCTAGATTTTGACTTCTGTGAAAATTGTGTATATGGGAAGCAGAATCGGGTGAGTTTCCCCTCTGGTGGTAAGAGGGCGAAACAGATATTAAAGCTTGTGCACAGTGATGTGTTTGGACCTGTGAAGGTTCTATCACTGGGTAAGTCTATGTACTATGTATCATTTATAAATGACTTCTCAAGGAATACATGGATATATTCCTCAAGAAGAAATCTGAATTTCTTGACAGGTTTAAAGAATTTAAGGCTCTGGTGGAAAACCAAACAGAGAAGAAGATAAAGGTGTTGAGGACAGATAATGGTGGAGAGTTTTGCAAGAAGGAATTTGAAGAATTTGTAAGAAGTCTGGTAAAGCACGGCAGAAGACTAATCCATACACACCTGGGCAAAATGGAGTTGCAAAAAGAATGAACAAGACATTGATGGAAAGGGCAAGAAGCATGCTCAGTGGTACCAGGTTAGGATAGGGATTCTGGGCAGAGGGCGTGGAGACTACATGTTACCTGGTCAACGGATCACCTTCATCAGCATTGGAGGATAAGACTCCACGAGAGGTATGGACTGGTAAGAAACCCTCTCTTTCACATCTGAGGGTATTTGGATGTGATGCATATGTACATGTTCCAAAGGAGAAAAGAACCAAGTTGGATAGCAAATCTGAAAAGTGCATGTTTATTGGGTATAAGGATAGTTTAAAGGGTTATAAACTTTGGAACCCAGTAACAAAGAAGGTTGTGTACAGCCGAGATTTAGTGTTCAAGTGAAAGATGTTATTAAACATGAAGTCTAACCAAAGGAACCTAAGAAGATAGAGTTTGAGCTAAAGGAAGAAGAATCATACTCTACAACAGAAGAGGAATCAGAAGATGAACATCCACAAACTCCAGTTGTGAGAAGATCAGTTCGAGAAAGAAGACAGCCAGAAAGGTATAGTCCATCTACTTTCTGTTCAAATTTTGCTTTATCTATTACTAATGATGATCCCATAACTGTGAAGGAAGCAATAGATTCAAAGGATGGAAAACTCTAGAAAGAGGTCTTGATTGATGAATGTTCTGAAACCAACTCACAAAAAGATAGAATAGACATATCAATGCCTTAGAAATAAGCCTCTTCAAGGGGGCAACCTCCTTTACATTACTCAAATGAACAATTCTTGGATGATACAAATGACAAGACCTCCTTTCTATATATAGGAGTCTAAGGGGTCATAATATAATCAAAACCGACATAACAATAATAATGGAAGGGCACAACAATAACAATAGTGGGCTTTTATGGGGCACAATAATAGCAATATAGTGACTACATGGGTACAACAATATAATAAGAGGGTTGTGCTAATAACAATAAGGGGCTACACTAGTAGTATAGGGACCTAACATGCCCCTCTCCTTCAAAAAGTGTTGTCTTCAACGCTTGAGTAGTTCTGGATGCTTCCGTATAAAATTCTCATACTCCCATTTGGAATCTTTAGCAGGTAAGTTCTTCCACTTGATGAGATATTCTGAAGTTGATCAATTTTGTAGCTGTCGATTTCTTGTTTCTGTGACTACTTCAGGTTCCAGTATGATTTTTCCTTCCTCGTCAAGTTCTGGCAATATTATTTCAACTGGGATCTTCTACAAATTTTGAATGAGTGACCACACTTCTTCGTCATTCTTCCATTCATCCCTTACTTCGTTTATCCAATCTAGTTGGATAATAGAAATAGCACAAAACAATGCTTCCACATCCTCATCATTTCTGGAGAGTGCATCTACAACAACATTTTGCTTCCCTTTTTTGTAGATGATTTCAAAGTCAAAATCCAACATATTTGTGACCCATTTTTTATGTTCTTATGAAGATAATATTTGTGCTAAAAATTATTTAAGACTATCATGATCCATTTTTACCTTGAAGTGTTTTCCCATTAGTTAAGGTCACCATTTCTTAAGTGCATATAGTATTGCCAACATTTCCTTCTCATAAATATCTTGCTTGAGGGACATTTGTTTGTATGGATGTAGCCATAAAAATACCCAATCACCTACATCAAAACTTCTCTCACTACGATGTTGATCTGCCTGTTGTTTTATTCGATTCTGCACTAAAGTGGTGTTATCCTTTAAAAGTTGGAGAACTTGTTGTTGATGCTCGATGTGATCTTTCACTACTTGAACCTTTTTCTTCTTGACATGTCCTTCTATGTTGAGATTTTGAGGAGTGATAATTTCTTCCAATGCATTACAAGATATGGTCGGATTCATTTCTTGATGCTTAATGTGATCTTGCACTTCTTGAACATTTTTCATCTTGATATGTCCTTCTATCTTGAGAGTTTGAGAAGTGGTAATTCTTGACAATGCTTTACAAGATATGGTCGGATTCATTTCTTCTTTCCTAGGGTTGGTTCCTGCTGTATATCCTCTTCTTTTGATGTTTCTTGATCATTTTCTTCCTCCTCTTCACAATCTATGTAAAATAATTTATTCTCAGCACACTTATGACCTTTAGTGTATTTGCTATTACAGCTGTAAAAAGCCCTTTTTCTATTTTTTCTTCCAATTGTTGTCATGTAAACCTTGTAGGTTGTGGAAGGATAGGAGAAAAAACACTTCCATATTTATAGTTGTGAGTGGTATGATCCATTATTTCCATAATTCTTCTTTCAATTTTTCTTGACCACCTAAATGCCTTCTCCAATGAATCAGGTTCCCAAAGACGAACCTCATGTTGAATGTTATCCTTTAAAGTCCCTATGAAGACATCAATCCTTTGCTTCTCTGGAATATCATTTACCCTTATATTCAATTTTTGGAATTCTTCAATGTGCTCTGCCATTGAACCCTTTTGTTTGATATTTATGAATTAGCTAAAGAAGGTGTTACTCTTTGAATCCTCATAATGTGCTATCATTTCTTCCGTGAAAATTGACCAAGTGACAAGTGGTTTAAGAGAGCAAAGCTCTTTATACCATAAAAATTGATTCGGTTCTAAATATAAATATGCAATATGTATCTTTTGTAATAGTTTTACACCATGTAGATCAAAATATTTCTCCATCTGTAGTATCCAATTTATTGAATCCTTGCCATCAAACTTCCTCATATCGCTTTTTCTTGATTTTAGGAGCTCGATCTTGAATATGTTGTCTTTTTGTAACTTCGAATTTCCAAGGTCTGAAATTTCATCCTACGGTAGCCCTCTGAGTCCTCTTTCTAATCCCTCAAGTCTGATCAAGATTGGATTATCCAAGGAAGAGTTATGTCAAATCACCCACGCTAACTGGATTATAGATTGGTTCAGTAGATCGAACTTGTATGAAGTTCTATGTTTCATTGTTTCAACCTTAGAACCTGGAACCTATACATAGAAAACTACAGTCTGTCTTGTTTCTGTAACTTCATACGAAATTTCAATATGATGCTCATAAAGAAAGTTATGATGATGTACCCAAGGTCACCTGCTTGGGATGTAATTTGGGAGCATGCAAAAACCCTAAATGTCTTGGAGTGTATCTCTGAAAATATAGCGAAACTAGATCTGAAATTCAGGTCAGAGCCTCACCGCATTTTTTGCTCAAATGGGTTTTAGTTTAAGAGTTTGAACCTTTGTAGAAAACAAATTATAGCGAAAATTCCATGATGGCCTATTTAAGATGGAATTTTGGAGATTTCAAAAACTCTAACTTCCTTAAATCAAATATTCGAAAATGTAGCGAGAAAAGATCTGAAATTCGGATCCAAGGTTCAACGAGATTTCATCTCAAATGGGTTTGTTTTTTAGCTTCTAAATCATGGCAGAAAAACATTTATAGTGAAAATTCCATGATGACCTGTTTGGAGCAGCGAAACCCTAGAATCCAAAGCTTTGATACCAAATGTTATGAAACCAGCTCACAAAAAGATAGAACATATAGATCAACGCCTTAGAAATAAGCCTCTTCGAGGGGGCAACCTCCTTTATATTACACAAATGAACAATTTTTGGATGATACAAATGACAAGACCTCCTTTCTATATATAGGAGTCTAAGGGGTCATAATATAATCAAAGCCGACATAACAATAATAATGTAATGGCACAACAATAACAATAGTGGGCTTCTATGGGGCACAATAATAACAATATGGGGACTACATGGGCATACCAATATAATAAGGGGATTTCACTAATAACAATAAGGGGTTACACTAGTAGTATAGGGACCTAACAATGAAATGGCATCTTTGCACAAAAATGAGGCTTGGGATTTGGTGGAGTTGCTGGCTGGAAGGAAACCCATTGGCAGCAAAAGGGTGTTCAAGAAAAAGACAAATGCAGAAAGAAAGATGGAGAAATACAAAGCTCGGTTGGTAGGAAAAGGTTATTCCCAAGCGCCAGGAATTGATTTTGGTGATATTTTTTCTCCAGTTGCCAAGGTAGCTTCTATTAGATTACTTTTATCTATTGTTGCTGCTTTTGATTTTGAGGTAAAACAGATGGATGTGAAGACAACATTTCTTCACGGTGATCTAGAAGAGGAGATCTACATGAAGCAACCTGAAGGCTTTGCGGTGAAGGGTAAGAAAGAACCAGTATGGAAGTTAAAAAATTCTCTGTATGGGTTAAAACAGTCACCAAGGATGTGGTATCAAAAATTTGATACATTTATACAGGGACTTGGCTTCACCATAAGCAAAGTAGATCACTGTGTGTATTTTAAATTAATTGGTGACCGTGTTATTTATCTGGTATTGTATGTGGATGATATTTTGCTGGTTGGAAATGACAGAAATTATCCAGGATTTGAAGACCCAATTGTCCTCCAAATTAGACATGAAAGAACTTGGTACTACAAACTATATTTTGGGCATCGAAATTAAAAGAGATCAGGCAAAAAGGAAGCTCTGGTTAAACCAGAGGAAGTATGTCGAGACAATACTGTAGAGGTTTAATATGTAGGATAGTAAACCAGTGAAGGTTCCTATTCTCGTAGGTGTGAGGTTATTTGCTGAACAATGTCCCAAGACACATGAAGAGGAAGAGGACATGTCCTGTGTTCCATATGCAAGTGCAATCGGTAGCTTGATGTATGC
>APFE030318536.1:0-30090 GCA_000404065.3 Pinus taeda | reverse complement strand
GGATTGATGAGAAACCATATCAGATGTAGGAGTAGAAGAACTTTCAAACTCGGACCATATCCTTTGAACCTCTAGAATACCAGGGCATAAATGAGTAAGATGGTCTCCCTTGCATATCTTACAAGGGAACTTAGGTTTAAAACTTCTACGTCGAGGTTTCTTATCAAGCTCTATTATGCTAACATGACTAGCAGTGGTTTGCGGAGAGTCCTAAACATGACTTGCAGAGGTCGGTGACTCTTTGCTAGTCTGACTTGCAGTGACTAGACTTGTGCCCCCATCATGACTTGCAGCAGCTGAAGACTCATCTACAACATGACTAAGAGAGGTTGAGGATGAAGTGCTAGTATGACTTGCAGTGACTAGACTTGTGCCCCCAGCATAACTTGCAGCGGCTGAAGGCCCATCTCCAACATGACTAGCAGAGGTTGAAGATGCAGGGATAGAATTATTCTTCTTCTTTGACTTCCTCTTTCTCCTCCTTTTAGATTTCTTATTACAAGAAGGAGGAGAAGAAGGAATCCCAGACTTCTCTTGGAAAGAAGATGACAATAGCACCCATGTGATGCCCTTGAAATAAAGCATTCAACTGAGAGGCTCAAGAGCATTTGGATATTCGGAGTGGACCACAACCAAACGGGCAGTCCAACATTCAACCCAAGGAATATTCAAAGTGGCCATCAAGGGAGTACCAATGTTTCCAAAGAAAGGAAAAGCACAAGGATCCCCTTTTGGAAGGGTACCTTGGTTGGTTTCCACAGGAATATTGGCCATGTCTAACTGATTCTCAAACGCTTCCCTTACGGGAATGTAGAAATGACTATTCAAGGAATATAAACACACAATCAAGACCTTTTGCCCTTGAGGAGGCAACTCCATATAAACAAACCATAGTGAAATTAGGGAAGAGAGACCAACTTCCTATACTCTGCTCTTCAGTAAGTCTCAATACTTTCCTTTATTACTTCGAGATTTTTTCTGTCATTACATCTATTATTTTAATATTTAAAGGGTAATAAAAACAATCCATATATTGAGAATAAGAGTGAGGAATACCCTGAGGATAAATTACATCAAACCACTTATAAATTTCCTTCTCTTTATTATCAATATTTGTGATACTCATGAGGAGCATAGTAGAAAATAAATAGTTAGGGTAATTTAAGAGAATCAAGTGAATTAAATAGGTACAATGTCATCAGGAGCTGAATGGGATGGTACTAGATAGGTCGACTATAAGTGCTAAAGTCAAATACTTAGGAATATTTAATGTCTAACAGTCTGAGTTGAGGGTGAGGAGTCGTATGGCTAAGAATATAGATCCATCCATTTTTGCATCGTCCGCTATTCCGAAAATAATAGAAAAGAGAGAAGTGAGGGTTTTAAACAAGGGTTTCAAGGATTGAGTCCCTCTCGAAAATTCCAGTTTAAGCTTAGGACAAGGATCCCCTAGGAAGGTTTTCATAAATTCTAATTTATCTTCCTCTTACCAAGTGATGAAATCTTGGTGACATCCTAGCTATCTTTTCTTCTTCTAATTTTAGGGAGTCTTTTCAAGAGGACTAGAAGAAAAAGACTTGTTGTTCCAGGTCATAATTCCTAGCAAGAAATTGAATAAAATCATGGTCAAAGTGAACAAAAGGGTGGCTTCTAAGATTCCAGAGTTCAAAGGACATCTATCATCATTTGATATGCTAGTAGAATGAGTCAAAGCCCTTTTAAAAGTAAGGATATCTGTAATATAAACTCTAATATCTTGAACCCCAGCTAGCTCATTTACTAGAGCTTCTTTACTCATAGACTCAGACATTATTGATTTTCGTGACTAAATTGTCGTGGCAAAGAAAACTATGTGAGAGTAACTTATTCAGTCAATAGAAGGGAATTTGTTGCACCCAATTAGAGGTTAGCTTTTTCCATTAATATGTCCTTGGAGAAACATGCAGAAGTAAAGGCAAGATGAAAGAATGAATTGTGTAAAGTTGGTGCATTAAGGTTAAATCATGGTTACAGAATTAATTAATTGATGCAACAGTTGTCGGGCTCTGATTGCTGGAACATCGCCCAAGGGCTAGGCCTTGCTGATCAGGCATGGGTGGATGTTAAACTCTATGAAAGTAGGAGCCCGCCAACAGTTGATGATTGAGGAATATCAAATGACTATGATGATATCGGGTTAGCGGGAAAGGTTAATTGGTGAGCATGTCTTGAACCGATATGAAATGTGGGTCATCCGATTGATTTGATTTCTACAGTCACGATTCATCGGGTTTTGATTCTATCCTTAACCCGTGCGCATGTTTGGACGTGATGAGAGGCACCAGAAAAACTACTATACATCTAACAATAACAGGCTGAGAAATTTGATTGGACTTTACACTCATCGGGATTTTTAATAAAGTTAATGCTTTACCATGAATAATTTCAATGTGCACTCTCCATCATCGATCTCACAAAGATATGGATTGATATCTTAGATTTGTAGGCACATTAGCATGTATCCCAATTTTTTTAACTCAAAAGGGGTTCTCATTAATTAACTCTATCAATTCACCCTTAAGTTTTCATAAGGGGCAATTAGGGGCATAACATTGGATCCATCTAGGGATGCTTCTTCCTCATGAAGGACCAAGAAATTAGATCTTGTACCTTCGGTTGGTTTATAGAGTTTAGAAAAAACATCGATGGGGAGTTTTCAAATAGGATAGCACCATACCGATGTTAACCTCTTGCAAGTTTCGCATGAACAATATTTTTAAGATGCGACAGGTAGAAGTGAGGCATTAATGAAGAAATGATGCAAAATAATTAGCAGGAACATAAAAAAACTATTGGGTTAAGAACAGGTTATTATTCCAAACTACCTGTGATAAGCTGAGTGAATTATGATGGTGAGTGTTGCAGGTAGTAGCGAAAGAAGGCATGAGACTCTCCATGAGAAATTGGACAGACTATTTATGTTGCTCACAAAAATGGAGGAGTGGATGGTTCAGATCAAAGATAACTTGGCGCTCCTTCTTGGGAATTATAAAACCATCCAAGAGGTATGAGTAGGGGAAGAAGTAGGTAGAACTCCTCCAGTGGACTTTGAGAACCTAAGGCGGAATGTAACCCAGGTTTTTGATAGATAGATATCTTAAGATAGATTAAGAAATTGTGTTGTGAAATTTTTTTTTGTATAAATTGTAATAATAATGAGCATCATGACTCAAATTTTAATTATTTTTACAGATTATGCCTGGTGATATATGTTGATTTTATAGCTCTAAAATTATGAATGTGGCTCATTTCTTTTTCTTTCAGAAAAATGTTAATTTAGTGATGAATGAGGCCTTTACATACTCGTTTACTGAATATTCTTTTAATTCATATAATTAAACCTTATACTCTATCAGTTGTATTTTCTTTTATTTTTTTTTTACTTTTTCAAGTGAAGCATCAAGATAATAATTTTACAACTTATCCATCATGTAATGGTTCATAATGAGACCTAGTATAGATCTAGAGACTAAACTGTGAAGACCAACTTATCAAAATTAATATAGGCGATAAAGCTAGCATCGACTGGAGACTTTAGCACATATATATGTGATTGAGATACCACTGATAAGGCTAGTATGTGCAATTATAGACTCATTGGCCAAAAACAGATAAAACATAAAATTTTGAGCACCCCTTCATGGCAGTTGCCACTGAACATTGCTATGGTTTCAGTAAGAATCCATAGCACTGGCAGAGTAGTTATCATTTCACAAATAAAATTTACCTAGCTTGACTTATTTGTCCTTATGATTGGACCTTTTGGTGTGCTTTATTTGTTTTTTTAATGAGAAGAAAATCACAATGAGAAGTCCCAATGCCACTAGTATCTCTCCACTACCAGTGACCATCCATATCCCTAACGAAGTCACTAGCATAACCCGCAAAACCCACAACCCAAGGGAATCATAGGATTACACACCGAAAACTAATACCACTAACTTGCTCTGTTTCCAGTGAACATGCATAGCCCCGTGGAGTTTGCCAGCACACCCCATTCTAAGAAGAAAAGGTTAAATATTATGAATCTTAGACTAGTGGTGGAACTTATCCCATAAGGAGGAGAACAATTTGATTTACAAGTCCATGGTTAGACATCATTACAACTTTCCTAAAGACCTCATAGGAGATTTGTAAGTACGTAATGATATAGATAATCTCCATGGATTAATACGGCTCACATGTTGTTAGACCTCATCTTAATAATGAAGTCGCATGACCCAGAAACAATTATAATTAAGAACCATACTTGATTTAAAGGATGTAGCGTTATTGTATTTATATATATATATATATATTATTATTATTATTATTATTATTATTTATCAATGTGATGGTTAATAATTAATCAATATTTATGTTATCTTTCTCTTATATTGTTATTTCTTATATTGTTATTTATTTACACAAGTCTTTTTTTTTCCTTAATAATGGGAAGCTTCAATAGGTGAGATAGTGCTTCATAAACTAGCCATTCACAGCATGGCCAACTTCTTCGCCCTCAAACTTTTTAAAGGAAAATGATTTTTCCCCTATTACCTTATCGATCACGAATGGGCCCAACCATAAATTATTGAAATTTACATGCTTTCAAGGTTCCTCATTCCTTTTGTCCCACTTTAGAACCTAATCACCAGTAAGGAAAACCCTGTCCTTGACACGTTTATCAAATATCTCTTTAAATTTTTCTTGATGATCGATGATTGGTTTTCCTTTAAAGGTCATTAGGCTCTTCATTGGCTTCTTGTAGGCTTTTCATAACTTTTGTGCCTAAATATAGTGGGAAGACAATGTCTAGCTTGTGGACTAGCTGAAAGGGTGAAGTACCAATGGAATTCCTAGTGCTAATTATGTATGCCCACATGACCTACTTCAATGCAACATGGAAATTACGTTTTTTTAGAATGAAAGGATTTCTATCTTCACAATATTTTTGTTAGTGTACTTGGTGAACCCATTTCCCTGAGGGTAATAGGTTGTCTAGTGTCCTAACTTTATTTCACAATTTTCATAAAAAATATGAAAAGCTACAAAATAGAAAGGTTTAGTTTTATCAGTTATGTGACACCCAAAATGTGAAAATATATTTTATGGTAGAAGTTCCATCACTTTATCATTAATTTTCTTTAATGGGATGACTTCAACCTATTTAGTGAGATAATCGATAGTAGTGATTATCCAATGGTGTTGATCATGAGAAGGAGGGTGGATTTTCCCAATGAAGTATAGACTACATTGTTGAAAAAGAGCTCTAATTACAATAGGATTTAGAGGTAAACTTGAAAGATTTTTCTTACCTACAAAGATATGGCATTGGTGACAAACTCTCAACTTTTTATTTACATCATGAAAGAGAGTGGACAAATAGAGGCCACTTCAGAGAATTTTATTTGCACTAGCTTGCCAGGCGAAGTGGCCACCACACAATCCACTATGGTGTTGTCTCATTAAATAATCTACTTGGGAGGGAAACATACTATTTAAAAGTACACCTACTAGATCTTTCCTATATAGTCTACCATTTATAATATAATAATTTACAACTTTCAATTTTAAAGAACGTCGTGAAGATTCGCTAAAGGACTTTGTCAGCTATATGGTCTGAATATAACTTATAATATCCTTATACCATTATGATGAAGAAAAGTCTAGGTGAACAGTGGTAGGGCCTAAAGTAGGTAGAACCAACGATGACTACTTATCCTGTTGATCTTCATTTGCTCCGATCAGAGTTCCAAGAGAATATTGATCAATTCTTGATGCATCGAGGTTGGCTTTAGTTAGTAATTTAGCTTAGCCATTCACTATATTGATTGGTTTTAAATCTAGATCGTATTCTTGGACTTTTGTTATCCACTTCCCTCTTCCGCCCTCTGTATCATGCTACAAAAGGATGTCTCTTATTACAAGTTGTGGAAGGTATAAAATGGACTTAGTGAACGAGATGTATTCCCTAAAAGCCTTCAGGGTTTTTACTAAAGTATAGGTTTGCTTCTCTATTATGTTGTACTTAAGCTCTGCATGTTAAAAAACCTTGCTAAAAAACAATACGGGATGCTCATACCCTTGCTTATTCTTTTGTAATAGAGAACAACTATGGTATGTTTAGAGGTGAAAGGGAAAATAATGAAATCCTTCTTGCAGTCAGGGCTAATGAGGACTGATGCTTGCATGATAGCGTCCTTGATTATTTGAAAATAGTTCCTTCATTATTCATCCCATTTTATATCGTTCCCCTTTTTAAGAATCCAAGGTAATACTTTTAACTCTCTCCACAAAATTTGGGATAAATCATAATAGGAAATTAATCTTTCATAAGAAGGATTGAAATTCATTCTCAGTGTGAGGAAGGGTAATGGTCTCGATTGCTAGTGCCCTGTCATAATCAAACCTAATCCCATGTTATGATACGATGAGGCGTAGTTGCCTACCCTTCGTTGTGGCGAAAATGATTTCTTTAGATTCAAGGAAAAACCATACCTTTGGAACTTGTGAAAAATTAATTGTAGGTGCTTCAGGTGCTGGTTGTCACTATTGGAGAAGGTTGTCATATCATATAGATAGATGACTATTAAATAATATTTTTTGATAGCAAAAGTGAGATCCATCGCCCCATGGAACGTAGCTCCCACATTCATTAACCCAAAGGGCATCTTTTGGTACATGAATTTTCCCTACATGGTGGTAAAGGCAATGTTATTCATGTCATCTTTGTGGACATCAATCTGATTATACCCAGAAAATCTATCCATAATGGAAATGTGAGTTGCTCCTACCACCTCTTGTAGGATGGCGTCCATCTTTAGAAGAGGATAATTGTCTTTGAGTGAGGCTTGATTAAGGTTTCTGAAATCTACACATAGCCTAATTTCACTATTTTTCCCCTAACAGGGACCATGTTAGCTACCCAGGTAAAATAACATAGTGGAAAAATTATCTTGGCATCTAGTACATTTTTAATTTCTTTTTCGATAAGAGGAAGCAAGAGGGGGTTTATCTATCTAAGTTTTTGTCTGAATTGTTTAACCCCTTCCTTTAAAGGGCTGCAATGTTCTATGATACTTTGGTTGTATGCTTTGAGGTCATCATAAGAATAGGAAAGGACATTGGTATATTTATAGAAAATCTTGACATATGTCTCTCTTATATCTGAGTGTAATAGTTGAGATAAATTGAATAGCTTACTTTCACCATTTTGATCAATGTTCACTGTCTCTACTTCTATGTTAGGAGGTTTTAACATTAGGTTGGAAACAACATCATTCTGATCAAATATTTTCTCCAAAGGGACCAATCCCCTTAGAATATAGTTAATTTTCTCCAAAAAGACCAATCCCCTTAGAATATAGTTAATTTTTAATTGGATTACATAGTGTTTTCCAATTTTAGTTTTAATATTTGAAACATTAGCATATGCTTAATCAATTTGTGTATCCTCATTTATGTAAGAATCTCGAAATTCACCAATTAGCTCAATGAATTTTTTTATTTTCTTGATCATCATTAAATACCTACGAATGATTGATGTTATGAGGTATAGATGGTCTATGGAGGACTTCGATCTCAAATATTAATTTGAGGCCATTGAGAGGGGTGAATGTAACGGGTGAATGTAAGAGTAGTAATAGCAAGAGCATGACTAGTTGATTTATTTCCCAAGGGACAATAGTAAAAGGGATAATAGAAAAGAGGTGATCAATTAAATCTCAGACATGGTTCCTATAAGCTCTCAAAACAAGGATGTTTAGTTCGACATTTAATTTTCACCCATTTTATTACTAATTGGGAGTTGCCAAAAATTGATAAATTTTGAATGTCTAATTTGTGGGGGGTCTCTAATCCAAGTACAAAATCATTATGCTCTACTATATTATTGTAGTCTCAAAATTTAATTTGAAAGAATAGGTAACACTACATTGAGGTGGTGGTATTAAAACAACACCTACACCAGACCCTGCCCTACAGAAGCCCCCATCAAAGTACATTTTGCAAATGTCACTAAAATTTTTAGGTGGGGTGATGGAAGTGCCTTTCTCACAGACAAAGGCCCTTTCTTCATCTAAAATGGTGAAAATGAAATTTCCCATATTATCAATGAAGTTATAGACTAGTGAGTTCTTAGGATGTTGATCTAAACTAATGTTAGAAGTCAACCTAAATTCTCTATATAATCAAGGTGTTTGTCCTCCAAACAAATGTATATTGGCATAAGATAGATCAAGTTGCAATGAACTTCCAAGCTTAGTGCCCCAACTCCTTGATAGGAGAATTCCATAGTTAGGAGGAACATCAACTACCACTATGTCCATAATGATGCTTTTAATAGGCACTTGGTCTAGAACTATAACCCGGTCTTTGGTTACACCTAGAAATTTAACTCTTCGAGAATCAAAAGAATATAAATCATGATAATCTCAGGTTATATTTATTATAATATCATCCATAATATCTTTGGGCATGAGATTATGAGAGGCACCATAATATAACATGCAATTATGTAAATTCCAATAGTGAATATTCAGCCTAATATAGAAAGGGGAGACTAAATTACTCTCATTTTGGTTCATGGGACCAAGGATAATCTTGGGAGCATCATTGTGATCATTTATAATGTATTTATAATGTCTTTATGTCTTTAAGCCTCATTTCTTGAGGCAGTTGATAATAACGTTTAAATAAGGAATCAATCTCCTTTTTTTAGTTGGGAATCTTTATGACTTTTGCTAAAGGCAGACTAATCTTGAGTTTGTTTAGTTCATTCTTTAGCTAAATTTTTGGGCAAGAGGTGAATCAACCTCTAATGGGTTAGGCTTATGGGGCAAGATGGAATTTTTGTTACACAAAGGGGGTTTAGGTGTTGAGTATTTCTGCATTATATGGCCTTTCCTATGTCTAAGGTTATATGTATGTTGAAACTGAGCTTCCAGTTGTGCTGCAAAATTCCAAAGTTGAGGATCCCAAAAAGCTTGTTTTAGATAATGAGAGACATCTTGGTCTTGCACTTAAAAGGTATTCATGGAATTTATATTATGGTATTCTTCTTCTTTAGGATTCATCTATTGACTAGAAGCATCATCGTATTCATTAGTGAGGTTAGTGTTGTTTCTGAGAGGAGGTTGGATGTCGTCGTATTCATTAGTGAGGTTAGTGTTGTTTCTGAGAGGAGGTTGGATGTGAGGCTCATCAATCCTTTCCCCTTTGCAACATTTGTGGACGAAATTGATAAGGAGCTTGATTTCTAAGGGAAAAATTGGCATTTCTATTTTTTGGATTGGGATAGAAGTTTGGATGTGCAATGAGGTTCACAAAAGGACGATGAAATGTCCCATTTCCAACCTCAAGACATTGGATTTTATTATTTAATGACATAATTTGTTTCAACATTTCTTCAATTTTCTAATCCTGGGAGGATGAGGTAAAAAGAAGATGTAGTGATGTTTCAACCACCTTCTTTTTACCCTCAGATGAGTTATCCCAAGAAGAACACTTCCCAGTAGAAACATGATTTCCTTCACACACAGAAGCCTTAGGTTGAGAATCAACTAAAGTAGTTGGCTCGCTTTCCCTCAAAGCATAATACGAGTCATCATCAAGAGTCATGGAATATGCCACGACCATGGTAGTGTCAGATGGTTGCACAAAAATAGGTAAAATGTTATAACATTTCATGAACCTCTTATTAAAATCAATGATTGACTCATTAGGTTTTAATTTTAAAGCTAAACATTTTCTAGCCACTACTGGTTACTCTTTTTTACACCATACTGCTGCAAAAATATCTCAATTACCCTACCGATTGTATGGATACTATTTTGGGGAAGACTTTTAAACCATTTACATGCATCCCCTTCAAAGATCTATACTAAAATTCTCATACAGATATCATCATACTCAGCGCCTAAATTCTGACAATAGTCCTGAAATTTTATGACATGTTTTTTTGAAGGTTTTGTCCCCTCCATTATCAAATCTAGGCAAATGCTTATCATATTTTGGGGGAAAGCCATGAAGCTACTCCTACAGGTTGAAGGGATGATACCGGGAATGCACCCAACCATTCATGGGAGGTGGAGAAGGAGGCAAAGGGGTAAAGATTGATATGGAGAAAGCAATAGATTATTTCGCATATTAGATGGGATAGGTACAAATGAGTGGGCAATTTCAAAAGTTAATGATGAAGGTAAAGAGTGAGAACCTAAATCAAAATAATGAGAAGGAGTTTCTGGTATCCTCAACTTAGTGACAATGGATGATTTTTCCCGAACTCATCAAGGTGCCTCCTCTTATTGGCTATGGTAGATAATAGTTTTGGGTCTTTTAAAGGAGAGTGATTGACCTACGCTGTATACCTAGTTAACATTCAGGGAGTTTCGAGATTGAAACTTAAGGTACATGAATAAAAAGTAACGTGTTATCAAACTAGTATTTTTATAATCGTTTATTTACATATCACTTTAATATCTTACAATCCAAGATTAATTCTAGTAAACTGGCTTCTTGGCAGTTAAAGACAAGAAATTGAATAAGCGTGATTGACAAGGTAGCTGGGAATGATAAATGTATGCTTCCACAATAACACATATCCTTTGGTGTTGTCATCTTCGAGGAGCATTAGGGTTTACCTGCATTTGCTCATCTTCTTGCGTTAACATTTCCCAATTTTGGTTGAGTTCTTGATGGGTTTGGGAAGCCTACAAGGAGAGTTCATACACACCATTTAATACAATGTGTTGATAAACCAAACCAAAAATAATTTGTTGTTAAATATTTGTTAGAATTAGTCATCCAATAATTCTTCAATTATTTGCTCCCAAGAAATGGTGCTAGAAGAATGTTGGTTGTCAAATCGTCCCCACATATGAACCACTCGAATACTCATTCACTTAGGACTGAAAATCCCTGCCACTCTAGGTGTTATAAGCTAACATGCAATGCACCATAGGGGGCAACCCCTATAATAATTATACAATTCTCAACAGGAAAATATAATAAGGTCAGTTAATGATAATTTATTTGGTGTTGTGGTCTTATGGTATGAACACAAGAGAAAGTTCTAATAGTAACACTTTAACCTAGATACAAAAGGTGAAACTACAAATAAACACTAAAGAGATTATAAGAGTTAAAGAAAATTTGGAAAAGGGAAGAAACATCAAATTATAAGACGCAAAAAAATTCAAACATGATAAGATATCATTGCAACACATATAAGTATCTTCATACTTTCCATCCCAACTTTCTCACGACAACCATTATCAATAATAAATATTGAAACATAAATTGCAGAGACGAAACGGAAGTTTACATATTTTGAAATGCAAACTACATGATATATTGATAAATGCAATAGATAACACTCTAACCATCATAAAGGTAAAAGAACAATTGCCATGAGTTAAGAGACAAGATACTAAAATGAGTGACAATCAAATGTTATTCATTCAATCATCCAAATCGATAGTATAATATCAGAATACGAACAACTAAAAGAAATATTTCTATAAATGAGAAGAATCCTTACATCTAGATTTCTGTGATTTTTACTTACACTCACATGAATACAAAAAAATGCATCTAAAACATCAAAGAAAGCTTTTATGAACGTAGTAGAATATTGTGTAACATGTACAGGCAGTTTCACAAAACCAAAAGTATAGCTTCTGTTAATCAAACCCTATGTATGGGCAACAGGGCCTTAAATACTTATTTTGAAAATATAATTGATCAAATAACTGTCTCAAGTGTAGAAAATTCGAATTTAAAATAAAATAACCCTTAAAATAAAAGCTCATGCATCATGTCACCTTCGCAACTTTAGAGTTTTGATTTTCTGTATTGTGCTTATAGAGGAAAGAGCGTGGGCCTTCAGCATCTTTGCTACTGGTGCTTGAGTTGTAATTAAAGGAATTTCACTGCAGTATTCTAGCTGCTCCATTATAGTATTCTAGTAATCCTTGGTTTCAGACGTTTGAGAAGAATTAAGGGCTTGATCTACCGAGGATTTATATTCCGTCAACAACTTAAGGTGTTAATCATCTTTTTCACGGGATTATTTTCTTAGCAAATCCATTTGTCTAAGTGTCTATTGGCACTATTCCTCCTTGAGCCTCAAGGCCATTTCCATCACTTTGAGATGGGTTTCCACCTCTTCCCTTCTTAGAAATGCTTGAACCAAAACAAGAGGGTCATGATTAGAAAATTTTAAAATAGCTTGCAAGGCATTGATCTCCTTTTCCTTTTCTTCCAACAACTTCTTGATGGGCCAAGTGTCTTTAGACTTCCCAAACTATGAGATTATTATTTCTTATAATTCCTTTATCTAGTTTTTTTTTGTCTTCAAGGCCACACGTGCCACATGTAGCTGATCAGAAACCTTCTCAAACATAGCCTGCATTTTTCTATTTCTTGCATTTGCATCGAACAATCTCCATGCCATGGTTTCACCTATATGTTGATGAAAATCGTTAATGTCCATATCAGAAAACTTCCCCAAGTTAATATCTAGGGAAGAAGTCTGAGATCCGAATGCTTGTTGGTTCTCCCTGATTTCTGGTTAGACAACTATGAGATTCAAAATATTTTCTTTGAATTCAATTGTAGAAATAAATTGGGGTCCACCTGTAGAAGATGCCCCTTTAAGTGCTGCAATATTTGCTAACTGATATTGTTTTAATAATACAACCGAATCCACACTGGTACCTATTATTTGTTCCCCTTCAGTAGAAACATATTTAATATCAAGGGCATGTGCTCCTAAATCCTTTAGCCTTATGTAATTGATAACTTGTTTCATATTTTTATCCAATTTCTCTACCTCTTGTTCAAATACGTCAATGTCAATGTCATCTTCTCTTGCCTTTACCTATTGTGACATGTCTGATGGGTTTGAAACTTCTTCTATTCTCTTCGTTATAGTAGCTGGGACAACATGGACTGCATTGACAACCTGCATCCATTTTTCAGTATGGTCGGTAGTAATACTAATTTCTTTCTCATTTTCTGCGGGTGTAGGTGGAATCATCCCTATGATATCATCCATAGGTATAAAAAAATTCACCACCTTTTCTTATTTTGGTCTGCTCTCATGAGAATATGCTGACAACCCGACTTGTTTCTTCAAAGTCAAGATGATTCCCAAAGGATCATAATTCTATCTACTATCCTACATCAATCTAAAAGACAAAATTTCCCTTTCCAAGATATTTATAAAAAAATTATTCTTTGCAATTATTGGTGAGATTTCGTATGAATAATTAAATAATGCTCCTTTATTTTTAGAAACAAAATAAAAATAATTTACAATTGCATTTTTCCTAATAACATCATAAGTAAACAACAAAGGTGATACATAGTTAGGTAGATGAAAGGGCTGCTTTTTAAAACCATAGAAATGAATCATAGTAAAATTAGGGTAGAGATCAAACCAGCTTCCTATACTTTTCTCTTCCATAAGTCTCAATACTTTCCTCTGTTTCTCTGAGATTCTGTCTATCGTTACTTCTATTATTTTAATCTTAAAAGGATAAGAAAAACAACCCATATATTGAGAATAACAGCAAGGAATAAGTTGGGGATAAATTACATCACACCACTTATAAATTTCCTTCTCTTTCTTATCAATATATGTGATACTCATGAGGAGCTTAGTAGAAAAGAAATAATTAAGGTAATTGAAGAGAACCAAGTGAATTAAATAGGTACAATGTCGATAGGAGCTGAACATGATGGTATTATATAGGTTTATTGAAAGTTCTCGAGTCAAATACTTAGGAAAATTTATTTACTGAGGGTCTGAGTCGAGGGTGAGGAGATGTATGGATAAAAATATGAACTTATCCTTTTTTGCATCATCCGCTAGTCCGAGAATGACAGAAAAGAGAGAAGTGAGCATTTTAAAGGACGGTTTCAAGAAGTGAGTCTCTATGGGAAATTAAATTTTAAGCTTAGGACTGGGATCCACTAGCAAGGTTTTCATAAATTCTAGTTTATCATCTTTTACCCAAGTGATGAATTATTGGCCTAACCCTTTTTTAGTTATCTCGATTCCCTGAGAAGGAAACCTAACATCCTAGCCATTGTTTCTTCTTCTAATTTCAAGAAGACTCTTCAATTGGATTGGAAGGAATATTTTTTTTGTTCTGGGTCATAATGCTTAGCAATAAATTGAATAGAATTAGGGTCGAAGTGAATAGAACGAAGGGTGGTGCCTATGATTCTGTAGTTCAAAAGACATCTATCAGTAGTTCAAAAAACATCTATCATTGTCTGATATGCTAGTAGAATGAGCCAAAGTCCTTTTAAGAGTAAGAATATCATTAATACAGACTCAGGTATCTTAAACCCTAGATAACTCATTTACTAGAGATTCTTTACTCGTAGACTAAAAAATTATTGATTTATGTGACTAAATCACCAATGCAACGAAGAAAACTAAGAGAGAGTAACTTACCGAGTCAATAGAAGGGAATTATGCCTAATGCAACCCATTAGAGGTTAGATTTTGCCATTAACAGGTCCTCGAAGCAACATGTATAAGAAAAGGTAGAATGAATGAATGAATCGTGTAAATTTGGTGGCATCAAGGTTAAATCATGGTTGTGTAATTAATTAATGCATGCAATAGTTGTAGCACTCTGATTGGTGCAATTCTTCCCATAGACGCGGGCCCTGCTGATCGGCCATGGGTAGATGATTAAAATATACACAAATAGGAGCTCGGCAACCATTGATGATCGAGGATCAAACGACTAAGATGATATCAGGTCGGTGGGATGGGTTAACTATTGAGCATGTCCTTACCTAATATGAAACGTGCACTAACCGATAGATTTCATTTCTACAGTTACGATTCGTAAGGTGTTGATTTTTTCCTTCACTTCCGCACATGTTTGAACAAGAAGAGGAGCATCAAGAAAACTATCATGCATCTAATGATAGTGTGATGAGATAGTTGACCGAACTTTACACTCATTGGGATTTTTAATCAAGTTAATTCTTTGTCATGAATAATTGCAATGTACACTCTCCATCATCGATCTCACAAAGATATGAATCAACTGCTCATATTTATAGGTGTGTTCGCTTGTATCACAATTTTCATAACTCAAAAGCGTTTCTCATTAATTAACTCTATAAATCTACTCTCAAGGTTTGAGAAGGGGGAATTAGGGCCATAACAGGAAGCATGAGAAGAACAATAAAATTGTTTATGCGGAAATAAAAAGAAATCAAGAGATAAAAGCTTTAGTGGATTTAGAGAACAAGGAATATGCTTTAAGGCCTTATCAACAGTGAATGTACATTTTTATTATTTGTGGTGAGGAGGGGCATAAATGATTTGAGTGTTTTTTAGGGAGAATATACATGAAAAATTTAGCACAAAAATCAAGTAGGGTACAAGGAGGGGTAAGAAGATTTAAAAAACTATATTCTTCCACAAGGAAACATTTTTATTCACATGAAAAGATGGATATCCAATGTCTTTTTATTTTTCAATTATTTTCATCAAATCTTGAGAAAGTTTAAAATAAGAAACTCCTATGTTTTACTTTTGAACCACATTGTGCAATATATTTCACTATCATATGTTGAGAAATAACTAAATGAATTTAATTGACATTAGATTCCGAGAGTGTAAGAAGAATACCATTGTAAACATTTCTATCATATAATCAATACATGCATGCTAATTTATTGTTTTGCATTTATTATTTATGAATTTAATATTGATTATTCATATGAGCCTTCCATGGATAGTTATAGTTATATGCAATAATACACTCCTTTTTGTGCAAGCACTAATCTACACTACACCTTGTATGCCTTTAAAAAACTTGTTCTCTTTAAAATGTTCTCATAACCTTTATTTGAAAATTGAAAAAAGAAATTCTTGAGGTTTTCAAAGGTAAGGATCATCATTTAGGATTCAAGAAACCATTAAATGTTGTATATGACGAGGAATGTTATAAAAATTTAAGGAAGCTATATATGTTTAACAAAGATGTCTTCTAAGTTCATGCACATTGGAAGTAGGTATATTCTTGCTCCTTCTAGATCTTGACACATTTTCTCTCTTTTAACTCCTACAAGGATATCAAATAATAATCAAACTAATGTTTATAGGTTTTGGAGCACCTATGTGAGAGCCATTTTTGCTAATCCCTCTTCTAATTAAATTTCGATGAATTGTAATTGATGTAAATAATATATGGAAATTATGTTCCAATGATTTGCTTTGGTTAAATCACATCCTTAGTTTTTTTTAAGTTATCCCAAACCATTATAATTCAAAGGTGGATCATAATTTGCATGAATTCAAGTGGTTTCATAAAATTCCAATAAACCATGGTTTCAATTAGTTTTCAGTAATTTGCATGGTTTCAAGTGGTTTTCAATAATTTGCATTGTTTCAAGTGGTTTTCAATAACTTACATGGTTTCAAGTGGTTTTGTTTCGTTTTTGTTACATCTCATTTTCTCATTGCATGGTATTACCTTTAATGTTTATTTTATCTTCATTTTATTGTTTCATTCTCCATTTGTTTATGGTTTTCAATCATATTTCCTAATGCATAAAATATGGATCAAGTAATGCAATTTGAATTACACGTATTTTCATGAATTGCATGATCTTCTTGTTTTATCAATGTCTAACGTCTTCTCCTCATCCTTTCTCTAGATTTTTATCACATCTCCTCTACAGATGACAATTTCTTTCCGTTTTTAGGTCCAAATCTCTAATTTCCCACGTTTGTTGTGAATGCTCGTGTAACTTTCATGCTTTAATATTTCTCTATGAATGAATGCTTATTTTTTTTTTCTATATTCGAATTTAGACTAATTTATTTTATTTTGGGTTGACAACAAAGGCTCGATTGAGCCCTTAAACCATAACATTTTTCATAAATAACATTAATAAAAGCTGGTAGGCGGTTAATGGTGGTTATCCTTTTAATAGCTTGATTGAGCCTTTACGCTCCATCTAGACACTATTTAACTGCATATTTGTCTCAATCAAGGGTTTCTTTAATTCTCAATCAAGCAATTTGAATTTTGGATTGAAGTGCTCGATCGAGCTCTTGATGTCCTAAAAGTCATAGTTTTAACACCCCTTGTGGAAATTTCTCTGTAACCCCATTTTGTACCCTAGTGAATTTAGGGCATAATTTATCCTTAAGTGGCAGAGTTGGTCCTGCTAGATTCATGAAATAATCCTATATCTAATGGCATATGAATTTGAAACTTTAGAATTCATATGATATTTTTTCTAAATTTAAGACCTATGTGGTTTATATCTTCTAACTTAGTAACTGGAGAACCCATAGTAAAAACCATTTTTCGTCAACATTTCAAATCCCAACAGGGATCCATCATGAGGGATTCTTTGAATGATGAAAGTAGAAGAGCTTGAATGTGAGTTTTAAATAGTTTTTAATAGTTTTGGGGTGAGAATATTTAAATGGATGTCAGCCTGTTTTAATTATGCTTATTTATTATCATCCTTCAAAGAAGTCCTGATGATGGATCCCTGTTGGGATTTGAAACGTTGACGAAAAATGGTTTTTACGATGGGTTCTCCGGTTACTTATCTAATTTCTTTTATACATAACACTTGATTTTTTTTGGATAGTTGCAAAGGGGTTCAGTAAAAAATCATTCACATTAAGTATGAACAACAAAAAAATTCATAAAATACCACTATCATCGTTTATGATTTCTCTTCAAAAGAGTAATCATGGTTTTTCAATTTATTTAAAGCATTAAAAAAAATATTACGTGAACACATGTGTCTCTAAAATGCAATTGAAATGTTACTTTTCAACCTTCAAGAAATAAAAAAATATATAATTTTTCATAAAAAGGTAATTTTTTAATATGAAAAACTCATTTTTCTTCGTGTAGATCATGATCACATATATATAATTATTTTAAATTACACATTTTAGACTAAATTATGCTACATGAACACACACATACTTATTAAGATATGCAAAAAATTGCAAGGACAAGTATTGCATTTAATCGAAAATTGAGAGATTATATGACACTAATTTGTTTTGCAAAAAATATCATTAAGACCAAAACATAATTCTCCACATATTTTGTTTTTAATCCGAATCAAAATTCAAAATGCTTATATGAATTTTTAGGGTTGCGATTCGATAAAAGAGGAAAAAATTGAAATTTCATCGCCACATTTGGCCCAAAAGTGTAACCCACCTTCATGCATTCACCCACTAATGAATTCCATCAATAAAATCTATGGGAATGTGCAAGAATAAAAATTTTCAATCACAACTTGAAATGACAACAAAGCAACACTTATTTCTAAACGTGACAATTAAAACGTCACTTTGCGACACTTAGAATATAAGTTGCGACATAAGTTTTGACTGACCAGAAAGTGCGCTAAGTTGAGCGAATATGTATAGCTCATATTATTAAGATATATAGGGATATATAATGCAGAAGAGTGCTAGATTTGTCTTTGGTGATGCACAAAGGTGCAACACATAGAAGAGTGGAAAAGGTTAAAGGTGACACTTGTGACAATATGAAAATGTCAGAATGGCGGTTGAAAATTATAAATAAAGTGAAAGCAATGCATGCAAAGGTGAATATAGAGTGAAAATGAGACCTGTTAAAGTGAATGAAAGTGAAAACGACACCCACGAAAGTGAAAGTGACACTTGTGAAAACAAAGGTGCCCAAAAGAGATAGTTGAGAAAACTCACTAGAATAGAAGTGCAATTGTGACCAAAGTGAGAGGAAGACTATCAATGGAAAGTGCACACTAATTTTCAACACAAGCTGCATAAATTACTTCACTGAACATTAATCAAGCACTATTCCTAGAGATTGTGCAAGTCTTACTTTGAGGAGTTGCAAAATGTCTATCTAAGATTGCATAGAAAGAAGTGTATTTATAGATTCATCAATGATTGAAAATATATGAGCAAGTGACTTTGAAACTTAGAATCTTAGAAGGATATTTGATAGCTTAAAAAGAATTAACTGACCATGTAGCGACTATGATTCACATGGAATGAAAGATCATAAGATCGTTAGTAGGCTCCAAAATTGAAGTGTAGGAAACTTTTTGTAGGGTATTTGTTGTAATGACAACATCCATAATTACTCATCCCCATTACACATCATATAATAATAGAAAATTAGTGTTAGGTCCCTATAATACTAGTGATTACCCCATTACTATTGTAGTTGTATCCCTTATTAATACTCTTGTGCCCCTATTTTCCCCATATTGTTATTGTTGTGCCCCATAGAATCTCTCTATTGTTATTTTTGTACCTTAATATTATTATTGTTAGGTCAGCTGGATTATATTGTGACTCCTTAGACTCCTATATATAGAGAGGAGGTTTTTTCATTTGAATCATCAAAGAATCATTCATTTGTGTAATGTAAAGGAGGTTACCCCCTCGAAGAGGCTAAATTCTAAGGAATTGATCTATATTTTCTATCTTTTTGTGAGCTTGTTTCATAACATTTGGTATGAGAGCTTTTGGATTCTAGGGTTTCGCGGCTCCAAAGAAGTCATTGTGGCATTTTCGCTATAGATTTTTTCTGAGACGTTTCAGAAGCAGAGAAAAACCCATTTGAGTCATAATCGCACTGAACCTTAGGTCTAATTTAAGAGATTTCCGTACTATTTTGTGGAGATATGATCTGAGGAAGTTGGTCTTTTTGTAGACTCTTGAATTACATTCCAAATAGGTGACCTGGTGAAAATTGACATAACTTTCTCTAAGAGCATCGGATTTAAATTTCGTCAGAAGGTACAAAAATAGAACAGATTGTAGTTTATCGTATATATATTTTTAGAGCTAAAGGTCGAAACAAGGACACGTGGCACGTCATACAACTTTGCTCTACTAAACGAGTCTATAATTAGGTAACTGTGGGAGATTTGGCATAACTTTTCCTTGGAGAATCGAATTGGGATCAAATTGGTGGCATTGGAAAGAGGAAATAGAGGGCTACTGCAGATCGCAATTTCAAAACTGGATGATCCAAAATTACAGAGATACATCAAAGGCAATATCAAGCTCCTACAAAGTGAAAAAAGGTGTGCAAATTTTTTTAAAATTTTTGCTTAAGCTTGGTTTGAAAAATTATTTTGAAGGAATTCAAAGGGCATAGTAGAGAATTATTATCGGTAACTGATGCCCCGAGGAAAGAAAATTCAAACACCTAGTAAGCAGCCTGAAAGCTTTAGCATGACTCATGAAGAAGAGGAAGAAATGCTACATGATATATCAAAATTACAAGACCAAGTGCAACAAATTTCGCTCTCACAAAAGCTAATAGAAGCTAAGATAAATGATGTGGAATCTAAGATAAAGGGCATGGAAGCTAATATGAATGGCGTGGAAGCCAAGATGAATGGTGTGGAAGCTAATATTGATGATTTGAAGATAGATTTGAAGACAGATTTGACAAATTTTCTACAAGAAATACTTACCAATGGTGAAAGGGTAGTAAAGGAAACTCATGATACAAACAAAAGAAATGTTAATCATGATTTCATAGACTCTAATGTTGGATCGAATACCCACCATATTCCAAAAATCGATATGAGGAAGTTTGATGGCAAGGATCCCACAACATGGATATTACATATGGAGCAATTTTTCGATCTCAATAATGGCAAAACACACAAAAGGTACGTATTGCAACTTATATTTGGAACCAAATAAAGTTTGTTATGGTATCAATGGCTTTTTCTCTCATAAACAAATTATCACTTGGGCAATTTTTACGGAAGAATTGACAGCACATTATGAGGATACAAAAAGCAACACTTTTTTTATCCAATTGGTAAGTCTCAAACAAAAGGGTTCAATAATGGAGCACATTGAGGAGTTCCAAAAATTGAACATAAGGGTAAAATAGATTCGAGAGGAGAATAGGATTGATGTGTTCATAGGGACTTTAAAGGATAATATCTAACATGATGTTCGCCTTTGGGAGCCTCATTCATTAGAGAAGGCATTCAGGTTAGCAAGAAAAATGGAAAGCAAAATTATGACAACTATGAAGAATACCACTCACAACTATAAAGATGGATGTGTTGTTGCTCCTAGTCTTCCACAACCTATAAGGTTGACACCAGAACAATTGGAGGAAGAAAGAGCGAAAGGGCTTGGCTACAGTTGTGATAGCAAATACATTAAAATTCATGTGTACTAAGAAGAAATTATTCTACATAGATTGTGAAGAGGAAGAAGAAAAGGAGCAAGAAAGGTCCAAAGAAGAGGATATACTCTAGGAACAAAGCCTAGAAAGAGAAGAAATGAATCTGACCATATCTTGTAATGCATTGGCTGGAATTACCACTCCTCAAACCATCAAGATAGAAGGAAAAATCAAGAAGAAACAGGTAATAGTGTTGATTGATTCAGGAAGTACCCATAATTATATTCATTGTAAGGTAGCAAAAGAATTTAATTTCTTCCTATATCCAGCACCAGAGTGTCAAGTGATGGTTGAAAATGGAGGAATAATAAATTTCTCTGGAAAGTGACATAATATCAAGCTATCCATGGGAGAATATGTATTGACTAGCCCAATGCTTTCCATTGAAATAGGAGGTGTTGATGTTGTACTAGGAGTCCAATGGCTACAATCCTTGGGTACAATAGCTTTTAATTTTCAAGAACTTTTCATGAAATTTTATGCAGAAGGAAAGGAAGTTGAATTAAGGGGTATTGCAGGAAAACCGGGAAAGATAAGCAGCTCTAACGGTATGACAAAGCTTATAAAAAAGGAACAAAGAGATGTAATTGCACAATTATGTTCACTAGATGTTTCCACATCGGAATCATATATTTCTCCAGATCTCCAAAAAGTCTTGGACAATAATTCCAAAGTATTTGAGGCTCCCAAAGGTCTCCCACCTATTCGTGATCATGATCATGCTATTCATCTGATTCCAGAAAGTGTTCCTCCAAACATCAGGCCATACAGATATCCCTATGCCCAAAAGAGTGAAATTGAACATATGGTTGCAGAAATGCTAGAGGCTAGTATAATTCAACCTAGTCAAAGTTCTTTCTGTGCTCCAGTAGTATTGGTGCACAAGAAGGATGGATCATGGTGCATGTGTCAAGATTATAGGGAACTCAACAAGCTCACTATTAAAGATAAGTTTCCCATTCCTGTCATCTATGAATTACTGGATGAATTCTATGGATCGATTTACTTCACCAAGTTGGTTCTTCGTTCAAGATATCATCAAATTAGAATGAAGACTGAAGAGATTCTGAAAACAACATTTAGAACTCATGAGGGTCATTATGAATTTTTGGTCATGCCTTTTGGCCTTACCATTGCAGCTCTAGATTTCAAGTTGAGAATTCCTTTTTCAAACCCTTCTTAGAAAATTTGTGTTAGTATCTTTTGATGATATACTAATCTACAGCAAGTCTTGGAAGGATCATGTTGAACATGTTGACAGGGTGCTACAACTATTAGAGGAGAAACAATTATATGCAAAAAGATCGAAATGTTTCTTTGGTGTACAAAAGGTGGAATATCTCGATCATATTGTATCTCATGAAGGAATTAAGGTAGAACCTAGAAAAATTAAAGTCATTAGGGAATGGTAAATTTCCACATCCATAAAACATCTTGGAGGATTTCTCAGGTTGACCGGGTAATATCACAAGTTTGTTAAGAATTATGGGAGAATAGCAGCACCTTTAACAACATTATTAAAGAAAGATGCATTTTCATGGACTCCAAAAGAAACAAAGGCCTTTGAACATCTTAAAGAGGCAATGTGCCAAACACTAGTCTTAGCTACACCAGACTTCACAAAAACCTTTATTGTGGAATGTGATGCTTCAGGAAATGGAATTGGTGATGTTTTAATGCAAGATGAAAGAGCCATTTCTTTTGAAAGTCGTGCAATCAAGGGAATTTTTTTACACAAAGCTATTTATGAGAAGGAAATGTTGGCAATACTCCATGCACTTAAGAAATGGTGACCCTACCTAATGGGAAGACACTTCAAGGTAAAAACGAATCATGATAGCCTTAAATACTTTTTAGAACAAAGATTATCTTTTGAAGAGCAACAAAAGTGGGTCACAAAGATGTTGGGTTATGACTTTGAAATCATCTACAAAAAAGGGAAGCAAAATGTGGTGGCAGATGCACTCTCAAGAAAGGATGAGGATGTGGAAGCATTGTGTGTGCCATTTCTATTATCCAACCAGATTGGATAAATGAAGCAAGGGAGGAATGGAAGAATGACGAAGAACTGTGGGCACTTATCCTATTACAAATTCAGTACATCTGAACATTTAGCTGAAATGATTCGTTATGTTACAAAGTCGCTTATACCTCTGTATGGATTCCCACTCAAACAATCATTTCTATGGATGCACAACTTTTCTCCTTTAGGAGGCACTCAAGATTTTTAAAAACTTACCACAGGGTTAAGAAGGAATTTTTTTGGGATGGCCTTAAATTAGATATTCAAAATTTTGTGGCGAAATGTTTGGTTTGCCAACAAAATAAAGTTGAAAAAGTTAAGACCCGAGGTCTATTAAAACCTTTATCCATTTCAACCCAATGTTGGGAGGAGGTTTCAATGGATTTTATCACAGGTTTACCCAAGTCTCAGGGAAAGAGTGTCATCATGGTGGTAGTTGACAGACTTACCAAGTATGCACACTTTTGTGCATTATCACATCCATTTAAAGCCAATACAGTTTATACTGCATTTATGGAAACAATTCAAAATTTACATGGAAACCCAAATATTATTGTGAGTGACAGAGATCCCATTTTTACTTGAAATTTTTGTACATAATTATTTTCTTGTCTCAGTAATCAGTTAGCTCATAGATCATCTTATCATCCTCAATCTCATGGGCAAACTGAGATAGTAAACAAATGTTTTGAAGGATATCTTTGTTGCTTTGTATCTGATAAATAGACACAATGTGTCAAATGGTTGCCTCAGGTTGAATGGTGGTATAACACTTCCTTCCATACAGCAACAAAAATGACCCCATTTATGGAACTTTACGGATATTAGCCACCATCCAACACATCATATTTAAGAGAAAATTCTAAGGTTCAAGCAGTGGAACATCACATCGAGCATCAACAACAAGTCCTCCAACTCTTAAAGGATAACCTCTTGTTGGCGCAAAATAGAATGAAACAACAGGTAGATCAACATCACAGCGAAAGAACTTTTGATGTATGTGATTGGGTATTCCTACGGCTACAACCATATAAAAAAATCTCCATCAAGCAAGCTAAGAAGGATAATAAATTATCACTAAAATATTATGGTCCGTAAAAGGTGTTGCAAAAGATTGGTACTATGGCATACAAATTGGAGCTTCATGCAGCTTCTTGAGTGCACCGAGTTTTCCATGTTTCATGTTTAAAGAAGGTTATAGGTGACAAGCTCCTAGTTCAAACAATGTTGCCATAACTTGACGAGGAAGGAAAAATTATATTGGAACCGAAAGGAGTCACAGAAACAAGAACTCGACAACTACGAAATCGATCAATTTCAGAGTATCTCATCAAGTGGAAGAACTGATCTACTGAAGATTCCACATGGGAGGATGAGAATTTTAGACAGAAGCATCCAGAACTACTCAAGTGTTGAGGACAACACCTTTTTGAAGGAGAGAGGCATGTTAGGTCCCTATAATACTAGTGATTACCCCATTACTATTGTAGTTGTATCCCTTATTAATATTGTTATACCCCTATTATCCCCATATTGTTATTATTGTGCCCCATAGAATCCCTCTATTGTTATTTTTGTGCCTTTATATTATTATTGTTAGGTCGGCTCGATTATATTGTGACTCCTTAGACTCCTATATATAGAAAGGAGGTTTTGTCATTTGAATCATCAAAGAATCATTCATTTGTGTAATGTAAAGGAGGTTTCCCCTTCGAAGAGGCTGAATTCTAAGGCGCTGATCTATCCTTTCTATCTTTTTGTGAGTTGGTTTCATAACAATTAACATCTTAAAAATATATATTTTTATGAAAGAAAAAAAAAAACTTAATGGGATCTAAACAAAACTCAATTGAGTCTTAACTACACATAAAAACAACCCAATAATTCAAATTTTTAATATATTCAAAATCAAAGTAGACATTCTACAACTATAACATAAAAAACATACCATTTTTCAAACAAGAAAAAGTATGCATATTGCATTTTTTTTTTATAATGTTAAAATATAAGTCCATGTTTAACCAAATTTATAGTTGAATAATTCTTAGAAAAAAGAAAACACAATTCCAAATGATATTTGAATCGACATTGAAAGTAAAATAAATGAAAGGTTATTTAGTATCGTAGAAATTCATACAACACATGTAACAACTACCAAAACATTTAAGAACAAAAATTTAGCTCAATGACAAATTATACACACACTGAGATACCACAACCATTTAGAAAATTGGATTACAAAGTATCTATAATCAATTGAACATATTAATTAGGGATAAATTTCAAGCTTTTAAAAATGAGGCAAGTAATCATAGAGATTGTATGACCAATCCAAAACTAAAAGAAATAAACCTAAATGGTTTTTTCTAATGAAAAAGAAACTTCCAAATAAATTTATGACTGTGTTACAAAAACTACATAAAAGAACTTGAATAAGGATATAATTTTTCTCATCAAAATGAATGTTGTAAGATCCAAAGTTCATTTCAATCACAAAGAAAGTTGCTAAGGTTGTCATTGACATATGTCCATAAGGTGCCACATGAAATCAGCAAAAGAACCATCTTGTGGCAAACTAGTTTATCAACTAATTAAAAATATATTTGAGTCCTATAAAGTCATAAAGGTAAATGGAACAATATATCCACACATCAAATAAGAAAGGCATATATAACAATGAGAAATATTTCAATGCCCAACACCTAGATTTTGATTAGAAGAGTGGTGCCAAACAATGGTACATCTAGATTTTGGCACAATAAAAATAATAAAAATATAGAAATAGTAGACAACCATAAATTCTAATAAATCCTATTGGTAGCTTGCATTTCATTATGTCTTCTTATAATGTTTTCTTCTATGTTTGGAAAGAGATATATGGAAATTTAATCATAATGAAAATTGCTAAGAATGCCATTGAAATATGCACAATGAGCTAAGATAAACTAATTTTTCTTAGTCCTTATACTCAAAGCACAATAAAACGTGAAAAATCAAACTTTAGTTTAAAAAACAAAACCACCACAAATACTAAAAACCCCACTCCCAAGTAATAAATGAAATATTCAATGAACACTAACCCAAAAGCATTATACAATGCATTGTTGTGATACAATACACACCATCACTACATCTTGAGATACAAATATAACCTAGGACTCCGCCCAATAATAAAAACGAAACTCCAATCAACTAACTCATTCAAAACCATATGCATAAATCTTTCAAAAATTCAACATACATTACAAGCAACAAAAATATAGAACATTAACTATATATATTTATAAAATAGAGATAAACTCAAAACAACGGAACACCAACAAGTATATATCGATATAATAAAAAGAAACCAAAAAAAATAACACCAAAAAAATAATAATACCAAACCCAAACACAAACCACACAAAGACATAATAAACTCTCCACTTCCAATTATTAAATACCACACTGAATGAGCACAACCAGTAAATTATTGAAAAAATAAAATATATTCTAAATCCATAATAAAATTGGCACCTTATTAACCACATTGTTAAACACATTAAAAAAATGATTTAGTTTATTAAAAAGAATTAATTAATTAAAAATTAAAATATTTTAAATTTACCCATAATTATTTATTATTTACCTCATCATGTCATTTAATTTTTAAATATTTTTAACACAACGAAACAATACAATGAAAAATCAAAAGACACTTCCAAACCTATATATACGAACTTTAAAAATTATATCTCAACTCATATACGCAAATTTTAAAAAATATTATTTAAATTATATATATAAATTTCAACATACACGAACCAAAGCTTTTTCTATCGAAAAATTGAACACTGAACCTAACCAAATTAAAATGTATAGAATAAATGTATAGAATTTGACATATATGAGCTAATTGCTTTCTATATATGAGTAGATGGGAGAAATAAAGTTATATCAAGATAAATAAAATTTAATTATAAAATATATTAATATTAATAATAATATATAAATTAAGAAATAAATATAATTTATAAGTAGTATTACTTTTTCATTTTTTTGATGTTTTTTGTTTTTTCTATGAATTTTTTTATTGAAAATAAACAACTAACTGTTACTAAATTAAAATGGATAAAATCTAATATATTGAGTTAATTGCTTTATATATTGGCTGGTTAAGAGGGCCAAATAGTTAATTATTAATGATTAAAATCTATTTTAATTATTAAAAGAGATAGAAATATTTAATTATATATCATAATTAATATATAATTTTAATGTCTCTTAGTTTAATAAATAGCTTTTCATTGCTTATTTTATGGGCCACTTTATATAATTCAATAATCTTTATAACATTAAAAAATTAATAAAAATATTATTGTATATTTTTCCAGATTCAATTTTCCTTCCAAACATGTTGAATTTAAATAATTTATCAATCAATTAACTAGTTAATATAATATAAATCCAAAGATTAAATAAATTTCAAATATTCATGACGTTTCAAAGAAGGGTGGCACTTCTACGATCTCTTTCAAATTACAGTAATACGAAGTAACATCGAATTGGTACATGAAACTCCTTCGAACTGGTATATGAAATTCCTTCGAGGAACGCGCCTATGTATAATTATTGGTCTCAGCGCCTCTGAGTGAAGGCTGCTATTTTAAAAAAATGCCTAAGCGTTCTAGAGATCGCGACCGAAGCCCAGACGCAAATATCGTTGGCAGAGATAAATATGAAGAAATACCAGAGGAGTTTTTCTGTCCGATTTCAAAGAAATTCATGTCGGATCCCGTTAGAATCCTCAACCATGACAGCACCTACGATCGAAAATCTGTGCAACATCTGCACCGACCTGAAGATGTGCGCCCCGATCTGAGAATGAGAATTAAAATTAACAACTGGTTCTTACGCTACGACCTCGACCCTCGCTTCCACTTTATCTCCAACCAACACGACCTCGCAGTAGCCGTGGGTTCTGTAGTGGAGCAACGCCGGACGCCAATTTTGCGCAAATTAGCAACGGTGATCCGACACAGGCCGTGGCTGATGAAAAACGGACAATGCATCTGGTGCGTGGCCACGCTCTTATCTCGCCCCTACCCTTCTGTCCATTGGGTGCAAGCAACGTTATCTATCGTTGCTCATGTGCCCGATGACATCGAATTACTAGTCCCCAACACGGGCCTAGACCCTGAGTATTCTTTTGTGGACCCAATTATAAAAGCACTGGACTCCAATTTGACTGATAAGGAGGAATTCAAAATAGGGTTCGTAAAGCTAATGCACGGTCTGGTCGTGAACAGCGCTGGCATCGTTCCCATGTCCAGAAAATTACAAGAAATTATAAAAGTACTGGTGTCATATATGTGGCCTGTGCGCAGCAATTCCATGGGTGGATGGTATCAGAAGCTGCTGATAACCCTAGAACGCCTCTCTGTAAATGAGGAGAACTGCCGACGTATGGTCGATGTAGGGATTGTAGGGTTCTTGATCACAGCGTTTTTATTGGGAGTATATTACCTTGAAGAAATCAGCAATAATGTTGACAATCAATCTGTTTCTGTGACAATTGAGACGATTGTGAAATTATTTGATAAACTCTGTGAACGTTCCGTAGACGCACGCGAAGTAATCAGTACGTTCTTTTTATCAGATAGTGTGTTTTGCGCTGTTCTTTTGAATCATGTGAAGGATACTGAGGCTTTTGTTGCAGGCTCCCGCGTTCTTGCCTACATTGTCGACAAGCACGGGAACGTGTAGTCCAAACATCTTACAATTTGGCTCCAAAAATAATAGAAATTCCTGTATGATTTTTGAGATAATTCATCATTAAATTTAAAAAAGATTCCAGTGACAATTAGTAGGTTTAATGAATTTGGGGTACTACAGAGCTCTCTATGTCACTGAATCTATTTTTGAAAAAAGAAAAACCCAATTCCACAATTGAATTTATTGAAAAAACTTTAGCCATAAATTCTATGAGGGAAATTGTGGCTTTGTAAACATCGCCGTCTAGGAATGCCATCAACACCAATATGCAGCTTTAAAAATTGGTCCAGTCCAAACTCTAGCTATGATGTCTTATTTTTACTCAAATAGAATTGCAATCTGAACAGTTCAACATTCAAACAGTTGCAATTTTAAATTTCCGAATAAGTAAATAATCAAACAGGTGCAATTCTAACTTTAATGTTGGCTATGATAATACTGTTTATAAGTGAAAAGACCACTGTTCAATGGATTAATGCTGGCTATGATAATACTGTTTATAAGTTAAAAAATCAAACAGGTGCAATTCTAACTTTAATGTTGGCTATGATAATACTGTTTATAAGTGAAAAGACCACTGTTCAATGGATTAATGCTGGCTATGATAATACTGTTTATAAGTTAAAAAATCAAACAGGTGCAATTCTAACTTTAATGTTGGCTATGATAATACTGTTTATAAGTGAAAAGACCACTGTTCAATGGATTAATGCTGGCTATGATAATACTGTTTATAAGTTAAAAAACCACTGTTCAATGTCAATCCAACTGATGATAATATTGTTTATAAGTTGACAAAACCACAGCTCAATGTAAATCCAACTACTACAAATTTTTTAACATTTAATCTATCTCATCATAATATTGTTTATAAGTTGAAAAGACCACTGCTCAATGTGAATCCAACTGCTTCAAATTTTTGAACATTTATATCTTGATCAAAACGTTTTCAAAATCTATTCGAATACATTGCAAAGATGCAAAAACGCGTTTTCAAATCTAAGATGTTAAAAAAATGTGTGCAGATCATATGTGTGCTCTTTTTAGTATTGGAGA
>APFE030318532.1:0-12055 GCA_000404065.3 Pinus taeda | reverse complement strand
AACATGTTTTCCAGTGACTTTCTCTCTCTTTGAAGTTTTGACATGAAGAGCAGAGGTATGGGGCTTGACAAAGAGGACAATGTGGCTATTGATGAGGCCACATAAACTGCAGATAGTCAAGGTGACAAAATTCAGTGTAACAGTAGGTCATCTTCCTCTTCTCTCATTTCAATTGTAATGTAGGAAATTATCATTGTAGATTGTCACGTAGGTTTCTAGTCCCACTCATTGGGCTAGAGGGACCATATCTATCTACAGAGAGGATTTTCTTAGACAACAAAATGGTGACTCCACTCAGGACACTATAACCCTTTCCATCCATTCCTCCAATCTGATCCTTTGATTAGTTTGACCAACCATCCAGTTCTCAATTAGGTTGAGTTAGTATAGGTATGTACAATGATCGATTACTCCCTTATAGTGCTAAGTCTGGATTTTTTTTTGGAATTTTTTTGTTTTTCCCATATTCCTCACTCAGTGTGAGTTTTATCAGTGATAAATGCACTAATAACACCTACTTTTACCTATACAGTTGCATTGAAAACCATGTTTTCCATTGTTTTCTCACACTGAAAAATGACACGGTTTTTGGTATATAAAGTAGTGCTGGTGCACCCAACTAGCGTGGATTTTGCTATATAAAGTAGCGTTGATGACCCAATCAACACGGGTTTTTCTATATAAATTAGCGTTGATCCTTGAATGTGAGAATTTTTAAGGTTTATGCCTTAGAATCCAGTGTGTCTTTGCCCTTGAGCTCTTTTCCCATCTTGTATGTTTGGATTTGTCAGTGTTTTTGATTGATTGCCTTGATTAATTTTCAAAATTTGTCTCATTGGCTTTGAAGTGAAATCTAATTGAGTTCTAGGGTTTCTAGTCAATTGGTCATCACTTGCTGCTTGTTGGAGTCATTGAGATGTTGGTTTTGTTGATTGATTGAGTGTTGTTTTCTATGGAAATCATCGAAAACATCATTTTGCATTTGTTTTAGCTTGTCTTTAAAAAATTACTTTTCGTGAAAATGTATTAGATTAGTTGCATTGAAAAGTTATATTTTGAGATTGATCATTGAAAATAGATCACATATTTCATTGATTGAAAGCTCAAAATTGTATTAGGTGCATCAAATAATTCAAAATGAAAAGAAAAGCATAATTCATATAAGTGCATCTTTGTAAAGTAAAATCATTTTTCTTTCGAAAAAGTTACATTTAGGCTAGTGAGAAGTGAAAATCATTTTCACTTTTGGCATTGCATTTGGTAGACGAAAGTGAAAGTTAGTAGAAGGCATTTTGCATGATGCATTATTGATTGAGTTTCTTCCCTTGGTTAATCTAGCTTTCATTGAAGTGGAAAGTTTTCATTTCCTCATATAGTTGCATCATAGGTGTTCAGGTGACATGGTTTTGAGCCTTAAAACTGAAACTTAATTGAAGATAAACTTAAAATTTACCTCAATTAACCTAAGGAGAATTTGTAACCTAACACAAATATCTAGAGTTATAGGATAGAGACATGTTCCGATGTCTTTAAACATAGAAACTGTCATTAACTACTTGTAGTGTATCCCGGGGGTGAAATATTTCCCCAGTATGGAAGTATATAGAAGGTTCTCCAGTACTTCCGGGTATATAGGAGGCACTCCAGTATGATAAGTATATAGGGACACTCTCATTAAATGGTTTTGCATTAGACAACACCAACACAGACTTGTGCTCCCTATACCATTGAGTATATATTGGGAGATCCAACTAGGTTCCTATCTTTTAGCCATAGATAACCGAGTCAGTTGTCTTGTAAATGTGATACACCGAAGACAACATTCAGGGATATTGGTCGTCATATGTTAAGTCCTTGGTTTCAGCTAAGGTGTATATAGTGGTTCACAGATACTTGGTAAACCCTTTTGCCTATATTACCCCTTTTGATTTATTTTTGTTAAAGTTCTAAAATCAATTAATTGACCGTAGAAGACCATCCTTCCTATGGAGGTACTCCTTAGTAGATCTTAGGTTGATACCAATGATAACATTTCATGAGTCTACTAGTCAAGGAAACTCCTCTGATGGGAATCCTATTCCTTTTCCTTCTTTTGTAAATGTTGGTGCTCCTTATATGGCAACGTTGTCCCTTCCTGGATTGACCATTGGTCTACGAATTTGGTTATTTTTGACCTCGGTGATTCTAAATGTCCAAACTACTTTTCAACCGAGTTCTCCTCCACCTGAACAACATCAACCTCATGTTGATCCTAAAGTTGATCCCTCGCCCTCTTCGCCTATTTCTTCACCCCGTTCTTCCTCTTTGTGTGCTAAAAGTCTGTATTCTAATAACCAGGAAGCTAAGGAGAAGATGAAGAGGACTAAGAAGAATAAGAAAAACAAGAAATGGGGAAACCAAGAAGCCATAGCTACAAATGAATCTGATGTAAGGAAATCTTCCAACCAACCTTGGAAATTAAAATTCCATTGCATTTTATGTAAGGGTGACCACCTTCTTTAGAATTGTCCTAGTATTCCCAAAGTCTTAGAAGTTGGCTCCACAAGTTCACATCGACCTTTGTCATCAGCCTCTAGAGTTCATGTTGGTGATAGACCTTCAACTAGTAAGGTCCATGGGGAAAAGGGAAAAGTCAAATTTCCTTGTAAGTTGTGTGAAGGTAATCATCCCATTCACCTTTGTCCTCTTATGGATGAAGATTCAAAAGAGTTGGAAAACCTTATTTATTCCCAACCGCATCTTCCAGTTGGTTATCAAAAGCTTTCCGTTAATCCTTTGCTAGTTGGTCAACTGATTAGTCGAAAGCCATCTTTGGTTAACCCTTCTCTCTCTAAAAGTGAGTCTTGTCAGTCTGTTCTCAACCAACCATTAGTCTAGAAAATAGTAGAATTGGTTGCATCTTCAGTTAATCGTAACTTTCCAGTAGAGAGTGAACCTCATACTACTCATGTTCTTGTAGTTTCTTCAGTTTAGAATGAATTGAGGGGAAATACTCTTATTCATAAGGTGCATGAGAGTATTTTTCTTGATCCTATGGAGCAAGAGAGCATCTCTCTCATTCCTATGACACCCCCTCCTAGTAGTTTGGTCACTTCTTTTGATCAGAGTCAGTTAACAGGATATTGTCTTCCATATTATGTGTCTTTCCAGATTATAGTACAGGATTACCATATGGACATACCTATCATAGTAATAGACGAGGATGCATCTGTTAACATCATATCCTCAACTGCTTGGCAAGATTTAGGTTCTCCTCAGCTTGTCACCGTCACCTAAAATCTGTTAGCTTTTAACGGAGGAACCAATCAACTATTTGGGATCATTCCTAAGATACCTATTACATTGGGATGAAAGAGTATACCTAATGGTTGTCCAAGGCCCTTTAGATTTTAATCTACTTCTTAGTTGTCATGGGAGCTCTTGTCTCTTCTCTCTTTCATGTGGTGTGATTCCCGCATGAAGGAAGAATTATGATCATTGATCAGATTGCATTCGTTGGTCCTGAATCAACTCCTAATCAACCATCATCCCTAAATGGTTCTTATGTGCAAGTGGTATCACCCTCGCCACAGGTTAATTATGTTGCCACTTGTTCCATGCCCACATCTATTGATGATCTAGTAGGCAATGTAGTACACCATGTACTGGGGAAACTAGAGCCCGGTCTTTCCATTGGATCCCTGCACATGTATCTCTTCAAGAGTGTTGCTCTCCCATTTTATGTGAACCTCCTGGAATCCATGGCCTCTTTTGGTCTGTGATCAAGGGTTTGGAGCAGAGTTCCTTATCTTGTGTCAATCTCGTTAAAAAATGAAACAAGGGCCATGAGGATAGTTCTTCTACTATGTCAACCTCATTAAAAAATGAAATAGGTGTCATAAGCATGGTTATTTTCCTATATCAAGCTCATTAAAAAATGAAACAAATCCCCTTACAATTTGAGTCTTTGATTAGATAACGTAAAATACCAGTCGAATCTTTCACTTGATCTCGTAAGTGAACCTTAATTCCATCCACCTATTAGCACCCCGTAGTCTACTTAGGTGAATGAAATGAATCTTTGGGGGCATGTAACCATTAATTGAGTCATTATGTTGGGGGCATACAAACTCATCTCAAGTATAGTTTATCTTTATTTCAAGATTTTGTAAGAATGAAACCAAATCCAAGCATAATTTCCCATGTTTCAAGCTTGTGTAAAAATGAAACCATTCCCACTTTACATCTCATGATTGTCGTTTTTATCAGCCAAATTTTGCCAAATGAGCCTTGGTTTGTTCATTCCATCATCACCATATTTTTGGTCGATCATTCACTTTCACTTGGTTGTTTCACCCTTGCCTAAGGAACATTTGTGATGAGTGATCTTATTAGCCAACATCTTGAACCTTACATGTTTTGAGTAGTTCCATCATCACGGGAACCAATTGCTATACTTTTATACTACTCATTCCTCTAGGAGGAGTCATCTTTCAGCTCTTTTCTAACTCTCAAAAAATGAAAAGATTTTCGAGTAATTGTCTTTTTGAACTCATTAAATTAAATGAATTGATGTCATCTTGGTATACATTTACCCCTTTTTCGGGCTGGGATTCATTATTTATGAAAAAGGAACACCTTGTTCAACATGGTCAAGGGTTTCTCTCGAATATTGTTTTCTACCTTTTCGGATTTGAGAGACAAATTACGAAAAGGGGAATGATGGAGTTTTATTTTTCGACTCTTTTTAAAACTCTCTAAATATGAAAAAGACACCGAGTTATTCTTCCATCGGACTTGTTAAAAAATTAAACAATGAAAGACTTGTCACTATGATGAGATCGAGTTTCTCTTTCATATGACTCGTAAAACTTACTAGGATGGATTCATTCGAAGAATGAGCTTATAAAACAAGCATATGCTATCCCCTTTAATATTGCGATTAAAAATAATTGGGGTACTCACTAGAAATAGTGGGAAAAATGAAGTGAAGCATCCCTTGTATAAGAAGCATATCCCTCTTGAACATGACACCTATCTATTTCTCATGTTGGGTTTGGGATATCCTCACTCAGTCACATGGGTTTCCAGGTTTGGGTGATCTATTTTTCCTCTCATCTGACTATTCCATTTTGTCATCATGACCCTTAGCCCTATGTTGAGTCAAATGCTGCCACACTCCAGATTCGTGTGACTGATATGTTTAAGAGAAGTCTTATCTGCAGTTTGTTACCTACACATTATCTGATCTTTTGTTACAGTCTTAATCATACTCGTTCATTTTAGTTTATTCCTTGTTTCGTGTTGATGATGGGGGAATTATCATGGCCCTCCTTCAACGGCTCACTTCCTATTGACTTCAGCTCATTATCTAGAAGGGTGACTTAGAAACTCCCTTTCCGTACCTTAGAGCTTGCATGCCTTAATGGAAAGTCCTTCACATCCAACTACAGGTTTTCACTATTGACCTTCGGTAAGGTGATTCCAAGAGTGTTCAACATTAGCTTCATTTTCACATTCACAGATTGTATTGTCATACCTTAAGGACCATTGTCATTATTGGTGGTTCTTCTCGTGCCTGTTAACGGTCCATATCATTGGTTGGTAATAAAGATGTTTTCTAGCATGTTCAACTTCGACATATTCATTCGCATGCTAGAATTCATACTTTTCTCAAGTTGGGATGGAGCGCAAGACCCTAACTTTTGTCTAATATAACTTGAGTTGTGTGAAGTTATGTATTATTCATGATTGTACACATGTTTCTTCTATACAGATGGTTGTGACCATACCATGGGACTTTATATTTATGATGATGATCCTTCTATATTAGATGGCTATGTCCATGTCTTGGATCTTAGATTGAAAGCTGATCCTTTTCATTTGGATGGTTGCACCCATACCATGGATCTTTTCACATAGTCCTTCCTATTTGGATGGCTGTGTCCATACCATGGATTCATGTTTTGATATGAGATATGTATATGTATATGTGTCCTTGATTTTCAGGTCTCATGATAGTGTTTTTTCTCATCCTTGCAAAAGCTCGTAAAGCATCTCAGCCATCACTCTTTGTTCTTCCTTCATTGTTTAGGGGGCATTTATTACACAATATTTTGTCACGCCTCCTGTAGTTCCTTGTGTCATACCCTGAAGTGCCTGAAACTTGGAAATCATGTAGTGTACCCATCCTGATATGCATCTCAGATCCTCCCTTAAACACTGATCGAAACATGCCTTGAACCTTCCCTGATGAAGAAAGCTCTAAAACCCTAATTTTAGCATCAGCACAACCTTGACACTCAAGACCCATGCAAATTGCTAGTTGCATTATTCGAGCCTCACGATGCCAATACACTTTTGGCTTGGATACCCATGATGATCCCTAAAAGGTAATTTTTCCCAAAGAGGACAAGAAGCTTTGTGATCTAGAGGCTTCCATAATGATGAGCTAGAGGTCGTTTAATATGGATGAGATCGAGTTCTCTCAACTTGGCCCTTTGGTCTTATGCCTATGAGCTACCTCCTTGAGATGAGGTCCTTCTCCTATCTTTGGAGAGATCCTAACTCCATTTCTCTGCATATATATTCATCTTTTCCCATTCTCAAATAGTTTTTCTTTGGTTATTTGCACCCTTATGCTGAGGTAGTGCCTACATGCTACTCATTTGGCTTGGAGAAGGAGTGCTTAGAGAGATTGAGCTTGGACTTGGACATTCACTCAAGGAGAGCTTATTGATATCAAGGCTTGGTTGTATGCTTCCTCCTTTATTATATTAATATATACAACTGTTGGTTCACTTTCCATAAATTTTTGTGTTAATGCATCATTTATCTTAATTCTCCTTGATCTGTTAAGTGCATTACTTTCCATTATGCTATTTGTACTTTTAATTTTTTTCATGTTTTTGATCTCTTGTGTAGGTATCTAAACGTTGTGAGAAGTAGAGCCGAGCTTTAAGTGTAGGTGATTCGAGGTCTTCAACGGAGTATGTTATAACATCAGAAAGAGGTAGGCCATCTTCCTTTTCTCTCATTTCAATTGTAATGTAGGAAAGTATCCTTGTAGATTGTCACATAGGTTGCTAGTCCCACTCATTGGGCTAGATGGGTCATCTCTATCCGCAGAGAAGATATGCCTAGACAACATGAACTTTAACTTTTGTCACCAAAAAATTGAACTTCACCAAAGGTGATGTCACTAAAACTATAGGTTTTGTGGTGACATTCAATGTCTGTCACAAATAATTATTTTCATGATGGATAGTTACCATCACTATTTTATATGAGCAATAACGATTTATTGTGATGGACCTTTCAGGGCTATCACTATTGATGCATATATATGGCGATGTTTGTTGACCTTCACGATTTCATATTTTCGTGAGGGTTGAAAAATGTCACCATAAGCTTATTGGTGATGGTCAAAGAGCCTTCGTCACCAAAATTATAGGTGTTGTGGTGATGTTCAAGGTTCGTCATGAAAAATTATTATAATGACAGATGGTGACCGTAACCATTTCATATTTTGGTGATGGTGAAAAGAGTTTCCAAGACCAAAATTTGATTGTCAACACTCCATATGAATAACAGGGCACAATGGAATCAAACCACCAACCTTCTGCTTGTAAAGAAGGTGTTCTTCCATTGAGCTAGAACCCTTTAAAGAATTACACTTTAAAAATTTTGACCTTGAAACTTTATAAATTGTAAATTCTACAACTTTCAATAAATTATAAAATTTTGTAAAGTTTTCACAAATTTTTTACTAAACAAGAGCCACATGATGGCAATGTCACTACTTTTGTGTCTCTTGTGTAAATGTAGAATATCACAAATTATCATCATGTTAAATATCTTAATTATTTCAAACTCGTCACGTCATTTATGTTTTATATTCTATTTGAAAGACTATTATTACAAGACTACATAAGATTAATACCTATGTTATTTTCATACTAGCTGGTCGACCTAACAACTACATCAAGTTGGTGATAAAAATTAAATGTAGAGACTAGGAATATTACCTTATACAACACATAATTCACAATACAATAGAAATTAAAAATAGACACGACATTATTATATACACTAGAAATTCGCAATACAATGTAGATAGAAGCACTTATTCTATACATTGAAAATTTTGATTAGGAAGAAAACGGCTTGAAAGAATGAGTTTTTTTAATACCTCTTCACACACACACACACACACACACACACACACACATAGAGAGAGAGAGAGAGAGAAGAACCTCTATGTTTTCCAAACTTTATATAAAAGTGAAATTTTTATATGATCTTTGCATGTAAGTATAAATTTAGCATTAGATAACATTAAAAAAGTATGATATGATATTGCTTCATTGAGAATACCATATTTCCATCCAGTAAGGATATTCCATGCCCCTAACATCCCCAAAAATGTAACAACAAACATGACAAACTTTTGAATGGAAATTGTTGCACATATCTATCTCAAATAGATATCTATTAATGGTTTATCATGTTCAATGTACTATAGTTAATCACATGTGCAATGATCATGAGTCATCATTAGAAAAATAACCCAACAAAATTTTTACTAAGAAGCTTGGTGGAATTGGGCAATGCATTGAAAAAACTATTGTTGACTAGTACTCAAATGCATAATCCTCAACTATATAATTATTGGAATCTTCTAGTTCATACAAATAGTCCTCATATGAAAATTCAATAGCCTGAAGTACAACTAATTCATAATCAGCTTACAAGTTATCATAAGAATAAGATGGTCATAAAAGGTGAATGTAGAAGCTTTGAAATATGTTAAACTAACCATGTCAATGTTGCCAACTTTTGCAGAGTTAGCCTCTTAGCCTACAAAATAGATAGAATACAAATTAATTGTATATGGTTCCAAAATATCAACAAAAAAGAGATCATTGTGCATGAAATTGTATAATGAGCATGCAAAAACAAAACTTGAATGCATAATCTTCACATTCAAACAGAATATAAGAAAACTAGTCATACTTATTCAACATATTTAGTCGTGGAAACCTTATATTCCACCTTTAAAGTATGAGCCTTTGTAAATTAAGGTTTATCCTATCATCAGAAAAAAAATGAAATCATTATAGAATCCCATCAAACCATGCCAAAATTTGGAAATATAATGAGACCTATGATTTACCGAAAGGCACTTATCTCTTAAAAAAAAAAAAAACTAAAATTGTATTTAGTTGAAGGTGCTTTTTTGTAATCAGGAAAACTGGTAGACCTGCTTGTCATTGTGAAGGCCTGGATCAAGTCAATGAGACTACCACTATACTTATGAGCCTAGAGAAACTGCCCACAAGCCTATCTAAACAGATAAACTAAGTTTGAACCTGAGTGAGGAAGCCCTATATTGGTTGGGAAAAACCTTGAATTTTAGTTAGTTCAAGGTTATTATTCAAAATCCACATAATGATAAAGACTTTATATGTAAAATTTATCCATGAAAGTGTTTTATTCGATGTATATATTATGATTGCCAATAAAATAAACCATTCCTTTTCGATAGATGCATTTAACTTTGGGCATCATTTTAGTAGGCATTGAATGCCATAAATTGGTTTTGTATAATACAAAAAAATAATTCACAAATTACTTTAAAGGAGACTTAAAAGGAAATAAAAAAACACCTAAACCAAAATCTAACCATTAAAAATAAAAATTCGGAACCATTCTTTGAAAGTGTATTGTTACCTCTTCTATTGTTGCTTCCAATTATCAACTCCTTGTCTATTAACCTACATGAAACGGTTCATACTTCAGTTCCTATAGATTCACTTCACACATGAAAAACATATCAAATGGCCAACAAGACTAGGTTTAAAATAGCTTCTCTGTATATAAATGACATATCACACAACAAAAAATATAACTTATAACCATGGGTTTTGAATATAGCACACCCCATGGCATCAACATTATCCTCTTTGTAATTTTTTTTGAATTCGTCCCTCCCATAATAGATTTTGTAAGTAAGCAAACATGGATTTTTTTTAAATATTAAAAAATAATACAACTCATTGAGGCATCTAGGTATTCATGCTTCTATGTGTATACATGCATATGCCTTCACATTTTAGGAACATAATGCCCAATAGAGGTATGCTAAGTTCATAATCAAGGACCTCAACACTGCAACATGTAAAATTCAATATATATTTTGACAATGGGTAAAGCATATATAAAACATATATATATAATGTTTTCCCATAATAGAAGAAGAAATTACAAATCAACAAATTAAACAATTCTAACTAATTGATTCAATTTAGAAAAGTCTTATGGAATGATTCATATTCTGAAAATTGTAAAACAACTAAATCAAAGTCAATTTTATTACAAGAATTACACAATATTGTAGTTTTGTTTCTTAATTCTCCACCAACTATCGAATATAATATCTTAACTTAAATTATCGGAATCTAACAGAGAGGAGTGAAGTCAATTGTTTGACCTCATTCCTATATGTCAAATTCTGAAATATTCCCAGAATCTACGATCTAGCTAAAATGCATAAATACAATGGAAATTCACTTCCGTATGCTTTGTCCACTCCTTAAAAAGATAGGATTATTTGTGAGTTTTGAAATGCTCCACTTATCCTTGTGAAGTGTAATACTACATTTTGTATGACTTGCAAGTATCCTCCTCAACCAAACTATATTACAAGCTAAATTAATTGTTACCTTACACTTTGTTTTAGTAGAGGAAATAAATGCTTTCATTGGTTTCTAATGATAGGATAAAATACCTTACTCGGTGACCAAAGATATATACCTTGTAATTTAGAAATCCTCTCATATACCATATAATGTGATTGATTATGTACTCTAAAGTACCCTTCACATATGTCAAAATTCCCTTGATTCTCACTCAATGATCAATCTTGGTAGTTGTAATAAATTTAGAAATGTGATTCTATAAAATCCCATTTAATGGTTGTCATATAAATGAAACTCCACATCAATTGTTTATATAGAGATCCATTTGTTAGTGTAGAGTAAAATGTGGTTAATAACTTCAAGTCAACCACTATAGGTGTAGATGTTGCCTTGCAACCAACCATCTTAAATTTTTCTAGCAAACTTTTAACATAATCGTGTGTAATGCACATTACAAAAATTTGAGAACTAAAATATTACATAGCCACAAGTTAAGGTTCATAACTGTTCTTAAGGGCAAGTTGCTGCCGATATTTTTTCTTTGGATGAATCTACAACCACAGAGAAGCTTGTTGCTGCCCAGACTGATTTTTTTTCCCTAAAACTACCTCAAGGAGACCTCTATGCCAAAATATTTCTCCATTTTTGCCCTGGACTAGCCTTAATAGGTTTATGCTACAACCAAAGAACTACCTACTACCAAAAATAATGTTTTGTTCCCCATAGTACATCAAAGGCTTTCAACACTTTTTTGTTCCAGTCATCAAACATATCTCGATGGCACAAGTGATTCAGTCTTTAGATGCAACCAAGGGTTATTTTATGGACACACATTTTCCTTGGCATTACCCATATGGTATCATATTACTGACCAACTCCTCAACAGTGGGCATGCATTGGTCTAGAGGAGAATGACTAGTGCAAGGTCTAGAACAAATTTATACATTTTCTAATAGTTTAACCTCATAATAGCATATTTCTAGGACACATTTATAGATTTTCTAATATTCCCTTTATGTTGGAAAGGATTTCCAAAGATAGTTGTCTTTTATCCACTTATGAATCACTTCCTAAATCTAGATATTCATGGTTTGATATGTCTTTCAATTCATTGTTTTCCAAGGCTAAAATCAGATCTAAAAAGAGACATAAAAGTCTACCTTTGTTGACCCTAGAAATAATTTGTAAGAGTAAATTTTTGTGTGTGTACTAATATGCTATAAATAGCCAATCAAACCTATAAATCAGAGTTATTATCCTCAATAATTTACAACCCATAAAAATTATAGATTATACATTTTGCCCTGGCATGTGAAATTGGACTAAATAGGCCATATGTGTGTGTGTGTGTGTGTGTGTTTTTAGAGAGAGAGAGA
>APFE030318530.1:0-40795 GCA_000404065.3 Pinus taeda | reverse complement strand
ACTCATCAATCACAAGTTTGACTCCCAAAAATAAAACTTGCTAGATTTAACCTATTCGAATTGCTTATAAGGAGGGCGAAGGAAAAGAGTTGATTAATTTGTTTTGTGAGCATGAGTTGGTGAGACAAGGAATTAGAGAGCACGAGTTTGTGTGCAAAAGCTTGTGTGTGGGAAGGGCGTACTAAGGAGAAACCTGTACACAGTTGATAGAGGAGAATTTCCTTGGGGTTTGCGCAAAGAAATAGGAAAGCAGGATCAGGGTTCTTGCAAGGTGATTTAGCTTAGGACAAGCAGGGAGAACATGATTGTTTTTCTATTGAATCAAGGTTGTATTGTAAGAGATGCCAATGTAAGAGATCTATTGGCTACTTTAGAGGCATAATTTCAAAATTAAAAACTTGACTCTCGTGGGGACATAATTTCAAAATTAAATTTTTCCTATTTCCTTTCTTGATGAAATTACCAATCATGGCTACCATATTTCTGACACTAACCATCCCAAATCAATATTCTGTGGAACTTTGCGATTATTTGGTACTTGGGATGAATTATTATAAGACGTAATTGTGTTGACATCAATATTCTTTGGAACATAAGCTAGTTGTTTTCTACTTTGTGTGATAATGATACACTGATTGGTTGAGATGCTTGCTCTTATGATTTGGATGTCAATAAGGAGTTTTTATGACTTGGTTTTCCCTTGTCGTGCTTGTGGCAATTTCGTGATTTACTTTAGGTATTGATGTTGCTGAGTTGGTTACAAAATCTTTATTTGGAATTTCTGTCATGTGTTGCAGCGTTGGAGTATGTTTTGACTTCAATTAGATTGGCGTCTTCTTGAGTTATAAGATTATTGAGATCTGTATTTGTTCCTTTCTCCTCAACTTGGGCTTTTTTATTTGAAGTCTTCAATACTTTTGTTTGAATAAGTTTTTATATTATGTTTTCCAATGACTGCTTTGCAGCTTTTGATTTCTTGACTTGTGCAAGTAATTTTTGACCATGATCTTTTAAGCGAGAAATTTCTTTGTTTTTATTAGAGATAATTTCGTCAAATTCTTTCTGCGTCCTTGATATTGATTTTTGATTCTCTTGAAGAACCAATTTACAAATATCTTTAAAGTCTCTTTTGATGAAGGTATTATCAATTCTGACTTCATTGTCATGTCCTGGAATGTCATCATCTTATTCTTATAGGGAAACATCAATATTTTTTTCTTCATGTTTAAGATGAACATACCCAATTCTTTAAACCAATGTAGACTGAGAATCATGTCAATCTCTTCGTTAAACATAGTTACAACACTGAATTGAGATATACATTCATAATCATCAATTATTATTTGCAAGTTCTTAATTTTGCATTTTGCTTTGAAATAAGAGACATCTTTATTGTCAATTATATTTGATTCTGAAATTAATATTTGATTTGCTAAATTAACATTAATTTACTTTTCCTCATGGTTCTCATTGATAGTCATATTAATATATTTTCTTTGAATATTCGGTTTTATGTACATAATCCACAACATGAGATCATACTACCTTTAGAGGAGAATCTTCTTTCCTTTGTTTTGAATTTCCCCTTTTGAATTTTGAATTGAGGGTAATGTTATTTTTAATTATTTTGGACTTTTATTTTTTTAAATAACCACTCTTAACTTTTATAATAAAAGTCAAAAACTCTTTTTTTTAATACATGTCTTGAATTGAATTATTATGGCTTCTTTTGCTTTCACCCCTCTTAACTCTTTTTTTTAAATGGTCCTTTGAATGTGGAGATGAATTCTCTTATGCCCCTTTTAAACCTTATTTTTTCTTAATATTAATTGAAAATTTAAAAGTTTATAACCTAGATAACTCCTTTTATAAACTCTCATAAACTTATAATTACTAAAATGGCCACTTTAATAATTTTCAATGTCCTCACTTTACCTTTAAAGTACCCCTTCTTATAAAACTTCGATAAACTTTTTCTAAAATTACCTTTTTTGGGAACAAATTGAGAAAATCCAAAAACATTTGATCATGAGCAAGTTCAAAATAAAAGGTTCAGTTCCTTATGAGATAATGTTGAGTGAAACAAGAGCAACTCCCGTCGAAGCAATGGCTATGGTGCGGCTCATAAGATATCTAAAAAGAATTGAGCAAATGAGAGTAGGTAGATGGCCTAATGTTATCTTCGATGAAGGCATGAGTGAAAGAAAGAAAACATGGATGAAACAAAACTACACATGGATGCAAAAATGGAATATCTACCTCAATGCTTGTCTCACAAATAACAAGGAACTAAATAATTTTGTTATGGAGAATTTTCGTAAAAGGGTATGGGGAAAAGAGTTTGGTAGAAAGAAGAAGTACTACATTGATGAATTCAACCCTACGTGTTATCTACAACAAAAGAGTTCATTGGAGCTAGCATTCCATGGAGGGCAAAGGTTCTTATTGCTCAATTAAGGACCAACTCGCATAAACTTCAGTGTGAAACAGGACGGTGGAAAAGGCCTAAAGAAGCTTGAGAAGAACTGGTGTGTACATTTTGCACGTCTGGGGCAGTGCAATTGGACAAACATTTCATTTTGGAATGTGATGCATTCAAAGACATCAGAGAAAGTTATGAGAACATGTTAGCCTCAGTTTCTTGGCATTGTCTTTTCATTGAGGGGATTGCTGGAAGGTTGGGCCAGCTCATCATCAATCGGAAAAAGATTGAATTGCAAAAAGCGAAAAACAGGAACTAATTGTCTCATAGACTATTTTTAGTCACGTGGACCTTAAAGTATCATTTCATTTCATATTCCTTAAGTTTCCCTTGAGTAAACTTGAATTACTTTTTTTTCCAATGTGTCCTCCTTTTGGTTTACTGCTTAATTTTTCTTTCTAAATTGAATAGAATTTTTGGGAATTATTTAATATTTTTTTTCATTTTTCTTTATTTATTTATCACTTTATCATTTTAATGGTTCCACTAATTAATTTTGCTCCTAGTTTAAACAAGCCATGTTTTTGCCCGGAAAATAATATAAATTTCAGCATAATTTTGAGCAAATCTGGTGGAAATGTTTGAAAACTGCTATCAAGGTTCAGGATTTTGGGTGCACTGGGGTTTTTGATGGTGATGAAACCATTTCAGGCATAAAAAAAAATGATTTGAACACTCCCACCATCAGATTTCTTGAAAAATTTCTTTCGAGATTCGCTGTCCGGGTGAAATTGTGACCTTAATTGTGCACCCTCAAAAAATATGGAGACTTTTATATGTGAAACGGTGGCTGTTGTTTGAACGTTTATACGAATTCAATTATCTGTATGGACATGATGATAGAGACGAGTATTTCCACCTTTTTTTAATTGTGACTGTACGGATGTGCCGATAACTGCATGGAGTAAAAGATGGGAAATTGCAGAAAAATGTACAGCAGCTGCACAACTGCGATGGATATACAGTGCAATGGATGGTATGTATGTAAAATAAGAGACATGAAATGAACGTAGACAATGGAAAGAGTGGATGCGGATAGCAGCAGGAATGGTACGGATAGGGTTGGTACGACAGTTGAATGATCTGCAATCTGGATGTACAGAATACTGGGGACAATAAAAAAATTGGTTTGTATGGTGAGGATTTTGCTGCTAAGTACGGCAGATTGTATAACGTATGTGGGGGCTAATGCAGCGTCAGATGTAATTGTTGGCGGCGGGCAGTAAGTGGACGGTGCTGGCTGTTGTTTTGTTTTTGGTTTTTATCATATATATATATATATATATTATTTTTCATCTACCGATTTTCTTATTTTTCATCTTATTTCTACTGATTTTCTTGTTTGCAGCTATATATATATAAATTATTTTTGCTAATAAAAGAATAATGGCCAATGTCCTAAGCAAATGGAAAAACTCCAAAAATATGTGTGGCTATCAATTTCCTTTGAATGAAGTGTGGCCAATGGCCGGAATTAGAACTCAGCTCTGATAGCAATGTAACGAACATAATTCACTTACAAATTAAATAGTCCAGAACTCTTGGAATATAGTAAAAGAGTCCATTCTAAGAGTAATAATGTATAAAATGTATTGAATTGTATTGATATGTTGGATTACAATGAGGGCTCTGTATAAATACTAGGGGGATGCCCTTTCATAAGAGACACGTCTTTTGAGACATGTCCTTTCATTAAACTAATTATTGTTTAATTATTATTTATATATTTATTTTATTACACAATCATACATGTATTGTAAAAGTGTAATGATGACGATTTTTCTAGTCTATTAATTCACTAAGTGGCATATTATCCGATGTGTATTCACCTTCTAGATGCAAGAAATACATATGCTAGGTTGATCTATACTTGTAGGTTTTATGCTTGCAAATGGGGACTTGTGAGTTAAGTTGATCAAATTTCTGCTGAAACTTTTCTTATGATGTTTTGTGATTTGAAAAGGTGGAGATGCGGAAGAAATATCACATGGAACACACGAAAATGCTGACAGGTGCAATTACATTTCTTCTTTATAGTTTAATGTACTGTCTTTATAGCTTTTTTTGGATGCTTGGAACTGGTACAATTATGAGGTGTGTTTTTGTCTCTGAAATGAAAAAATCTTATTTTGAGCCTATGAATTGTTGAATTACCTCATTGGAGAAATTTCTATGTAAATTTTCTTTTATGATATAAGATTGTTCTGCAAAACAATGGCTGATTTGTCCAGTTATAATCACTACGATTTGTCATCTCCATATTATCATTTTCTGTTTTTATTCATTAGATTCCATCACTTCCATTAAAATGTTAGTTTACCCTTTTTTGTTCTTTGTTTCTAAGATCATATTGTTAATTTAAGAAGGATGCAAAGATAAAAGGCTACATGGTCTTCATTTCTTTGAAATCTGCATTTCCCAGTTTCCAAAATGCTTCTATGCTTGGAAGACATCATTGCATGTTTATAATATTATATTATTCTTAAAAATACTTAAAATTGCCTCTTATTCCGTACGTACCCAAAAAGTCCAAAGCCGCTCTTTTTGTGATGCTGCCCCTCAGTCCAGATTGAGCATGCAGACACCCATCTCCAGATTTCTCTCTTTGGACTCAGATTTCAGGTGAGTTTTGATGAACCACTTCTAGTCACTTCCTAGGTTCACCTAGATTGACCTTCTCAGCCCCGGGAACTCATGAGAGGACATTATCAGGCTTGCATTGGTTCCATTACAGTTATAGATGATGACAGGGATGTCAGTTCTCACACTCACCTCAATCTTCCTCTCTTTATATCTGATATTGAGTAGTGTTTCCTCTCCTTCTGAGTTTAGCTTTTCAGTTTGCCATTTCTGAAATACTTCTGTTTTCTTGTACTTGCATATGTATCTTTTCATCCTTTAGCAAATAGGAGTGTTCTTGTAACTCCCATAATCTGATGTTAATTGGTTGTCTATTTGAGTCCAATTAACCTGTCTTTTTGGCCATTTGTGGACAATAATAAAATTATCTTATCTTTATTGTATTGTGGTTTGTTACCTTCTGCTCAACATTTCTTCATGTTTTAGTTTTTCTCAAAGATGTGCCTCTAATAAAAAAATTAGTTTTATGTTAATACCATCACCATGATTGCTCAAATCAGCAGACTCTCATGACAAATATTTGTTGCCATAATGAAAAGTTGCAACTACGCCATAAGACCTGCATGTTAATTGTGCACAGTGCATGCATGTAATTGTTAGTTTCCCTGGTTGCTTTGAGTTCTCCATTTCTCTGTAGCATGTAATTGTTAGTTTCCCTGGTTGTTTTGAGTTCTCCATTTCTCTGTAGCATGTTGAGCAGAGATTGCTTGGGTCAAGAAGAGGACACACTTGGAGTGAGAGCGAGTCTCATGTATGGTGCAGTGTGATGAGCAGATTCTGCAACAGCAGCAGACTCAGTGCTACTTATACAAACAGAATACATACAGCCTAGATTCCTTGCCTCAGTTGTGCACAACAGAGAGGGCACTGAACTAAAGGCGCAATAGAAAGTGTCTTGAAGGGACTACAGTATAACCAAACAATGGTAGAGGGTGCATGCATGCACCAACCTTAGATGGTTTCCAGTTTTACTTATTTCCAGAATTACAATGCTACTTTTCTATCTCTCGTTAAGTATCAATTTTTAATTAGGAAAACACATAAGTTAGAGGTTTTTCCACATTCTTATTATATATTTTTCTTTAAAATTTGAATATTTAATGTATTTTTTGGTCGCGTTTTTTTTTCCATTTTTTTCCAGTTTCAGTTCGGTTCTGGACTAGTTCCTGGTTTGGGGGGTCAACTGGTTTGATGACTGGTTCGGTTGTGATAACATTGGTCTTGCATAATAAAAGCGTTTTATAAGCCTAAGTCATCTTTATTTTCAGTTATCTAGGTTGATAATTTGTTGTCCATTGCATGTTAAGGGTCAAATTCTAAGTCTTACATTTGTTCACCCAACCATTCTTTAACTTATGTGGAAGTTTACCCTAGAAGAGGGATTTCGATTGCTAACCATTCTGCTTTCCATTTGATAGACGGGTAGTGTTGAAGAGACAATATGATGAGTTTTGAGTCATTTTGTCTTGTCTCTTTAGTCTGCATTGAGTCATTATCCTTGAGTTGGTATTCCCCCCGCATCCAACAGTAGGGATGTGGTGCCACATTAACTAGACTCCCTGATGATCACTCCATGCTGAAAAATGAATCCTTATTGCTTTTCTTTTCTGCAAGTTACCTCTTGTCAACTCTGACACATCGTGTGGGGTGTAGCCTAGAAGTTGATGTAGAAAAATCACACAAAGTCACTAATAGTTCACTTAGTAATTTTGTCATACACCTAGCATACAGTGATTTATAACTTCAATAAAACTTCGAAGTAAATGCAGGTAACTTTACTTCCCCCACCCCCCGACAAAGGGGAAAACCCAGAGAAAGAGATTTATTTTATTTCCTGAGCAAATAGGAATAAATTGCAGTAGTACAACTCAGCTATAAATACAACAACTAATCACATTAATTTATGCTGCCCTTTCCATGAAAAATGTGCCAAATTTGCCCCTCAATTTCTGTGCCCAGCTTGCTCAGAAATCTGTACTGCTGTATGGTACTGTACAACCCAAATTACAGCCAGTCTCTTCCTCAATTTATGTGCAAAAAAATCCTGTTGCTGTCCAAACAGCCAGCAATTTCCAGCCTGCTCTTTTCCTTGGAAACCGTGCCTCAAACTGCTCTTCTTGCTGATGTTCATTCAGTCCACTCGAACTTGTGAGTGAGTAGAGTGCTAAATGAGGCTGAATTGCTTCTTTATATAGCCTTTCCAAGGGGTCAAATTCCCTCCTTTAGGCCGACTTGAAGTTGCTAGGGCCAACTTGTACTTTTGGAGTTTCTAGACTCAAAATAAATTCTTTTTCCAGTTACATTTTGCTTGGAAGGGTCTTATAAACATGATGTTGACTTTTTTGACTCATGACAATAAATCCTAAGAGCTAACAAACCCTAGAAGCATGAAGAACATGCTTTTACCTAGAACACCATCAATAAGAAACATGAAACCCATGCTTTAATAATAATAACTTTTTCTTTTCTTCTTTTGTTTGTTACATAGGATATATGTTGAAATGAGTACAACAATTATGAAGACCGAAACTAGTTACATTTTCAACACTCCCTCTGAACCAGGGAGGTATTCATAATTGTACAACTTGTACAACATCATTCTCAAGCTGAAGAGTTCTCATAAGAATAGTCAGATTGACAAGCCAAATTGTAAACATCATCGTTATAACCAACATTGTTACTGAGGCCTAACTTGACAAGCTCAACTTCATTTGAGAGCATTATGCTGGGAGGCTTTATGTGTGATACCACACTACCTCTTCAAGGCACATACCCCATCCGGATGTCTACAAGGTATGTCCTTTTAGGACTATTCTTATCTTGGATTTCCAAACCTGAATCCTAAAAGAATAATGGTCCTCTTTGACCACTCTTATCTTGGACACCTGTCTTATCCTCAAAGAGTGTGTCGGTCCCTTTCCTTTCTTGGATGCTATATCCTCAAGGAAACCACAGATGCTTATCCAATCCTCCACCATTCTCTCTCCAAGGCCTTCACTTAGATTTACGGCTTTTAGTCCTGGGCAAGTGCTTGGCACATGAATCCGAGAATGCACATGTGATGTATAAAATCACTCCCTCTCAACCGGAGAGGATATCCCTATTCCCTCTTGCCCAGAGAATAGATCCTTGCTCCTATTTAAGGAGACTTCCCTTGCTTCCTTCTCAAAACTAGAGAAGATTCCAGACTTCCTTTCTATTTGGGAGGTCAACACCACAAGCCTTATAAATTGTCTTCATAAGAGTGTCAACTACCAATTCTCCATCGCTGCTTGGCTCCCTCTTTCTGCATCTCATTGTATCAAGATTGCTTCCTTTCGATTTATCATGGAGCCATCTTCACTTGTTAATCTTGTGACAGGAATCAGGATCTAGGTCAATTTCCTTGCTCATCACTTTCATGTTCAATATCATAGATGAAGACATTGCATTGGGCCTTTCCAAAATTTAAGCTGATCATGGCTTCCTCATGAAAGTGATCTCATTTGACCTTCAGGTTCTTCTCGCACTGCTACTTTTCAATCCCAAGATGGACACATCTTGAATTTACAGTTGCCATTCTTCATAGTTCATACATTTCCATTCAAAATTCTTCATATGTTGAGCTTCCTTCAAGATTCTTCAAACGTTTCCATTCATACAATTGAACTTGCCTCAACTATCATCATGTATTCCTGTAACATTCTTCCAGGTAGCAAAATAATATGCTAACCAGATAACCAAAAATAATGAAAATCAAACTTACCTCATCATGATGACCATCTCGTTCCATCAACATCCTCATGGTCCATCTCCATATGAATCTTCCTTCATGCATCAGAGTGCCCAAGGACCGAACTTGATTACCAAGTTGCGACTTTTTCTTCTGTAGACTATACTAAATGTTAATCATTATTTTCCATATTCTAGAGAAAGTGTTAATCTTTTATACATCCTCAGGTCAAATTACTTCTTTTAAATATCATACAATCATACTAAGCATGTCACATGATTCTACACACATGAATCTTAACCAAGAGTCACTTCCTATGCCTCTTATTCCATCATCTAGCTATATTTCTCATAATGAGCCTGTATCTTGAACCATTGCATTCCTTCATCCCTTTACTGGTATTGTTTCCATATTACATGGAATGTATACTAACATTGTCATAGTGCTTCTCCCAAGAACCTTCCATAATGATGGTTCTTCTAGGATCATGATGATCCACCTAAGCAAGATGACTACCTCTAACATAATGTTATATAATGCTTGGATGATTAATATGCAAAATGGTCTATCTATCTATTCTTAAAGACTAGATGATTCCTACAAAGCAACTTAACCAAGTGGACTCTACATGTGTTACTATCAAATGCTTCTCCCTATGATGCCACACAAAATGAAGTAAACAACAATGCATACTATCTAAAGGAAAGACCAACTTTACCAAGAACTTGACAAACAAGATACCTTCTTTAATAGTAAAGATCTTTCTCTTCTTTTTTCTTCGGCTTCTTCTCAGGTTCTCCTATTTCCTCTGCTATGTGAGCCTTGCTTCTTTCCTTTCTCTTGTTGTTTTGTTGGCTTGGATTGTCCCTCTTATAGTGTCCATATTCATTGCATTTGAAGCATTGAACCTTGGACATATATTTCTTCTTAGACTTTCTGAACTTTCCTTTCTTTAGCTTCTTGACTTGAGCTAGAAAGGTTTGAGACTGCTCATCTGATCCAATGCCATCTTTTACCTTGATCCTTGATTCTTCCAAAATCATTGTGCCCACAACTCATCAGAAGGAGTTGAATTTTTCTTAGAGTAGATACTTGTTCCAAAGTTGCTTCATTTTGACAACAATGCATTTAATGCACATATGGTCATTTCCGAATAAAATTTTGTCTCTCTAAGCCCCTACAAATGACCTCTTAATTGAGTTATCTTCATTGGAAAGGATGCCATGTCCTCATCCTTTGATTTCTTCATCTTGTATGGTTTATTTTGCAAAGACGTCTTTTGTCCCGATGTAGTCACAGAGTACAAGGTCACTAGTTTGTCATACATAGCCTTGGAAGTTAAATGGAACAAGAGGATCCTTGATTGATTCAACTGTGATCCTTTGTGCCACTACTTCCCCTTTCTTGTATTTTTCTAGTTCTTGAGTCTTGTCTTTGCTAGGTTTAGTGATGTCCCTAGTTACATATTCCATTACCTCATGCTCTATAAGTGCCGGGCCAATCCTTTTCTTCCATGCTAGGTAATTTGATGCTCCAACGAGCTTATTGCTCTCCTTGCAGAAAGAACCCATATGACCAATGTTGAAATTCTGATGTTCTATGCTGTAATAATCACTTGTTACAAAACTTCTTTATGCTGCAATATTAGATAAGCAATTGTAGATAGAACATAAATCAAATGCACAATAGAAGACAACCATGAATACAACGAGACAGAGAATTTAGGTCCAATGGCCAGGGAAAAACCCACAAGGGGAAAACCCAACCTTATTCTTCTTCTTTTAGAAATCAATTGTTCAACGAAGATACAAAGTACAATGAGAGATCAAGAGAATGAGTAAGTTCACCCAAATCTGAACAAGTTGTAGCATGAATATCACTAGTAGCAACAACAGAGGCACACATTGAATCAACCTTCTCTTCAATCGAATCATCACTAAAACACTGAACCACTGAATTAACCTTGGCTCACCAAGTTCTGCTCTTACTTTTCAAGACTTTCTCTCTCCCTCTCTCACAATTCTTCTCTAGACTCTCTAACTCTCTCTTCCTCAAGTTCGTACTCTCCTTTCACAATGCGCAAGTAGTGAGGGGAGAAAGAATGAGGCACACATATATAGGAGAAGCAACAAATCCATGCCATAAAGGAGGAGTAACTCGCATGCCAAGAGGGAGAGTAACATATGCCCATTTAGGAAATGTAACTCATGCCATTAAGAAAGTACACATGCCTTTGTAACTTATGCCATTAAGAAAGAGAGTGTAAATGTAACATATGCATTAAAGAGTGCATAAGAGGAATCTTTTAAGACATGCTTTTATTGAGTGTAAGAAAGTGTAAGAGATTCTTTTATGACGTTCTTTAATGAGTGTAATAGAGTGCAAGAGCATTAATGAGAGTGTAAGAGGAATATGCCATGCCAATAATGAGTGTGTAAAAGAACATTATTGAGTGACTTGGCACCGAAATCAAATTTTTCTCTCTCTTCTTGGAACCGAAATCAAAGTTTACTTGTCCACAAATGAGGTCGAATTGCTCTATATATATACACATCTTGGAGGTCGAATGGGTCCCTTCTAGGGTTGACTTATTTAGGTAGGGCCAACTTGGTCTCGTGGGGACAAAATTGACTATTTTGACTCAAATAAAATTCATTTTCCACTTTCTTTCAAAAGTGCAAATGGGACTTGACTCCAATACAATAAATTGACTCATAAGAAATATTCTTTTGACTCAATGAACCCTAGAAGCATGAAGAACATGCTTGACTAATGAAATAATAATAATAAATTCTTTTTCTTCTTTTTGTTTTTACATGGAAAATAAAATGAGACAAGTACAATGATAATTATGAAGACCGAACCTAGCTACATTTTCCAACATCCTTCAGGGATTGGGTGGAGGATACATTAGATGGATGTGAAGATTGATTGCCTTCCCTAATGAGGTAATTGAGGAAGAGGTGTATATTGACCAACCTTAGGGATTTAAGGTGCATAGGACAAAGTCCCTTGTATGTAGATTGCAGAAATCATTGTATGGATTTAGGCAAGCATCTCATGCATGGGACTCTAGGATTGATGTGTACCTACTTGGTTTGGGTTTTACCAAGATTGAGGTGGACTCCAATTTGTACTATGTACTTATTGATGGTGAGCCACTCATCTTGGTACTTTATGTTGATGATCTCTTTTTGATAGTATTGAAGAGGCTCATAGGGATGTGTAAGGAGGACCTTGCTTTGGAGTTCGAGATGAAGGATATTGGATTGATGCGCTACTTTTTGGGGCTGGAGGTGTGATAGCAGCTAGGAGAGATTTTCCTTAAGTAGGGCAAGCATGTAGTTGATATTTTGAAGAGATTCAAGATGGAGGATTGTAGGCCTATGTCTACACCTATGATCAATAATTTGAGGAAGATTGATGCTTTCGATAGTGAGTTGGTGGACCCCACTTTGTACATATAATTGATTGGGTCGTTGAAGTATTTGGTCAATACTAGACTATATATTTGTTTTGCTGTGAACACACTCAACCAGTTTATGGTGGAGTTGAGGAGGGTTCATTGGGTGGCAACAAAGCATGTGCTCATGTATCTTTGTGGTACAATGGAGTTTGGATTGAGGTATGTTAGGGTTGGTGGAGTGCAATTGCTGGGCTACATAGATTTAGATGGGCTGGGAGTGCAGTGGACAGGAAGAGTACTTAAGGATGTTGCTTCAGCTTGGGGTCATTAACGGTATCGTGGTTTTGTGAGAAACAACACTTAGTGCACTTAGCTTAGCAGAGGCCAACTATATGGTAGCAAGTTCAGCAAGTTGTGAGGCCATATGGCTTTGCAAGATGCTCTCAAGTTTATGTAGTCTTAAGATGGGGCCCATAATGATTCACTATGACAACCAAAACTGTATCAAGCTTTAGAATCCAATGTTTCATAATAGGTCCAAGAATATAGAGATCAAATACCACTTCATTAGAGACAAGGTACAAAGAGGTGTTGTGAGATTGTAAGAAATATCCACATAAGAGTAGGTGGCAGATATTCTCATGAAACCCTTAGTGAAGGGGAAGTTTGTGTTCTACATGGACAAGCTGGGGTTGGTGGAGAATCGCTTCCTTGCTAGGAGGGAGTGCTGATTTTATAGCTCTAGAAGGTGTTCTGCATAGGTTTAGTGTCATGTCATGCAGGAGAGAAGTCCTCTTTAGGTGGTTGTTCGAGAGGAGCAACTAATGTGATCTCCTTCCTAGGTTTTTAGCTTAGGAAAAATACATTGATTAATTTTTTGATTAATGTTGACTTTGGGCTAATGTTTATCTAAGGATAAATATTAACTTGTTTAAGTGACATAGATCTAATATCCACTGTTGATATAAGAAGGCTAAGATTTAATCCTAACCCTCTGTCACTTTTGAGATTAGGGATTTGGCTTATGGAGAAATTATAAATAGAACTTAAGGGAGAGGATGGAGAGATGACATGAGAGATTCAGAGAGTTTTTTTGAGGTATTTGGATGAGTCATAGTGTAGATTTGATGATTGAGAGATTCATAAGGTGAAGAAATCGAAGTGTGTAATTGGGATTTTGAGTGAGAACAATTTTGCAGGTGGAGTGCAGAAGAGGAGGGCTGTGATTTGCTTCAGGGTGAGGCTGAGGTGTGCTGTGAGCTTGGAGAGGCCAAGAGGGTTGAGGCCGAGTTTGTGGAGTGGTGCCATAAGCATGGGGATACCATGAGGGTTGAGGCTGCAGTTGTGGAGGGGTTGAGCAGCTTCAGGAGGGCTGAACTTGTGAAAGACAGCCAGCAAAGGGCAGGACAAATTTCTTGAGGCTGATTTTGTTGGTTCCATTAGCTGTATTTTGTGTATTTTTAGAGGGCCATTTTCGCTGGTAAGGAAGCCTGTAATTTCTCTGAGAAAGTTTAATGAATAGAGATTGGAGGGTTAAAATAATTGTTGTTCTTGTCTGCTTTTTTTGGGTTATCTCCGAATTGTTTTACACTGCTGTTTGGTGAGTGAAAGTGCCAAAGAATTTCCATTTGTAGTTTTCAGATTGTATTTACTGTGGAAAAATTCATTTATTGAGCAAAATCATTTCTGAGGGTAATATAATTACATGGGACATTAAATCTGAAACAGGAATTTGAAAAATAGCATCAATGACCTCCAATGCCAAGGACGAGATGCTCAATGAAGGTGTTTCTCCCCTAGGCCAATCCAAAACCTCGAAGGAAGAAACAGCAAATCTCCATAAATGTAATGAAAATCATGAAACAGAACCTCGTTTGTTATGTTATGATGAGGTGTAACATCTCCAATATTGTTTAAGAATCAATGATGACTGAAACCAAACAAGGTAGTTATTCTAGTGTCAATTTGGAGTCAGTCACGTTTGTAATCCAATGAGTGGTTATGTTTAAACATGCTTGTATATATACAAATCTGGGAAAACCCTAGTTCAGATGTACCTTGTACTCCAAAAGCTCTAAAATCTGCTGCAGTAGTGTCCAAGTCACCTCTCATTTCCTCCAGTACACATATTTCCTTTAACTTTGATAAAATGTTTCAACAATGTAAAACTAATCTGTCTTTGAAATTTATATGGGCCATACCCTATATACTTACCACCCTGGCGTTATGCAATATTGCATGTATGATAGCAGGGCCATATTCCCTGGAAGTTAAAATTAAATATCAGGTGAAAAGACTTGTGGTTATGTGTTAAATCTGTCTTGATATTTTAATTAGTCTTACCATGCCATACATTGTACATTCACTTCTGGATGAATGATATTGTGTCGTATAAAAAATTGAGGAATCCTGTGTTTGGTCATTTTGGCTGCATATTGCATTTTGTGGCATGTTAAAAGTGTATATTATTTTATGTTTTCTTTTAGCACCTTTTTTTATTCTTTTCCAAAACAGCAAAGTTAAACAATTTTGTTGCATAGATTGCAAGTCAAAATTGTAACAATAGTCTCCATTTTTTTATGGGAGTTGAGGAAACACTAGAGTTCAAGATTTTTTAGTTTGAAATGGCTTCCTTCTGTGGAATACTAGTACCTTAGTTTGAAATACACAAGCATGCAAATACACTTAACACACTTATGTTTGGCAGGGTTTCAGAACCAGTGGGGACAGGAAGTTCTTTTCGGCCTGGAACCTGGCAGCCCCCCGAGTGAGCATTTTTCAAAGCTGTATATTTCATGTGAACATGTGAAGAATAGATAAGAAATTATAACCTAGATGTGCTTACTACAGGAATAGACAATCAGATATAGCAGCAAATGTAGTATGTTTTATTGATACTAAAAGTTGTATCAGTATGTATAGGATCAAGAGTGTACATAGGTGACATACACCCACGGTGAGGGTCATGGAGAATATCCACCTTCTGTGTTTTCTGCATGCATTTCATATAGTATTTTGATAGAATGGAGGATGAGTAGATGTTATGAATAAAATATAGATATTCATATAAATAATGTAAATATAAGTAATAATTACACATCATAAATTAGTTAATGAAGAAGTATGTCCCTAAGGACATGACCGTTCATAAAGGGACACCTGTGTAGGGTATATAAGCAGTTCCTTACTCTCCTTTGTAACATCATATTCTCATTCATATATTTTAATATATATTCTTATATCTTCAATGGTGATCTACATATTCCAAGTCTTTTGGAGTGTTTAACCTGTTATAATGAACCTTGTTCATTACGTTGGTATTAGAGCTGTTCGAGAATTCTGGCTGTTCAACTGCTGCACAAAGCCAGTCTGATCTGGTCTTTGGCCATCAACTTGTCGTCAACTTCATTGTCATTGTGTGATTCAAGTGTTTTGCTACACAAGATTTTGGAGATTCTCCAATTTATCGTTGGGCCTTTGTCCATTATTTAAATGTAGAAAAAGAGCAAAAAAAAAAAGATTGAAAATAAATAAAAAAAAGCTTAAAAAAATTTGGAGAAAAGAAAAAGAGTTCATAAAGAAAAGGTGTCAACATACCTGCTTTTCTAGACCATCCTTGAACACAACTCGACTCACTTTCGATGACTACCAGAATTTTTGTCACCCGCAACCGTCTGACACTAGTTTTCCCCAACAGCACTTTGTCGCGACCTTCTCCTCCCCGGACGCTGGCGACCAAGCAAATCTACTGTCATAGTAAGCTGTTCGTTGACCACTCCCAGCCACAGAGCCATTTGCCTTAGCTCTTTCCTGCAGCACATTCAGCTCATGCCGTTGTTGTGGTAAATGTCTGAATTTTGCAATAGCCACCTAACGCTGCAGCCACCAACGACTGCCCAACCTTCTTATGCAGCACCGCTACCACATACCACCATACACTGTCACAAACATTGTCATTCTGTCCCTTACCACCTCTTTCATTTGAATAAATCACCCAAAAAAAATTATCAGTGTCAATATGCTTTAATTAAGGCACATTCATTGCTCTAAGAATCAACTTATCGTTGCATATTCCATACACTCTCATTCTGTCCCTTACCACCTCTTTCGTTTGAATAAATCACCCAAAAAAAATTATCAGTGTCAGTTTTCTTTAATTAAGGCACATTCATTGCTCTAAGAATCAGCTTATTGTTTGAATCAGTGTTACTTGGGAGCAGGAGCGAAAGCGGGGAGTGGGAGCGAAAACGGGAGTGGGAGCGATATTTTCAGAAGCTCCCGGTTTGGGAGCAAATCTCGGAGCGATTTTTTAAAAGTTTATATATTTTATATATTTTGATACATATATGTCAACAAAAACATGTAGAATGATGAATTAGATATAAAAAACATAAAAAACATAGATTGAACCATATCACATCAATCATCTAGAAGTTATAATCTTCATCAACCACGTCCACAAGTTAGTAACATACATATTACAACTGCAACATATTGAGTCTCTTGAATCATGATCCATCAAATTCAATCTTAAAGTTTCAACTTCAAGCTTTCAAAATTGAAAATTCAATATATAACATTTATCATCATTGATCACCAAAGTTGTACTTGTAAGCTAAGTTTAACCATTACAAGGAATAATATCTTAGATATTTCTAAGTTCTAACTGTTAACATGAAATGAAATGTTATAAAATGAATTATGAAATGAAATGAAACAACTTTAATCTTTCACGAAGCATCATATTCATAATTCACAATCATTACCAATGAGTTATAATTGCCAACTTCAAACTTCAAACTTTCATTGTCACAGTCATATATTGTTTACAAAAAATATCATTATGATATGAAAGAGTCAAGAGTCATGAGTCAAGGACTCAAGACTCAACAGTTATGAAAACTAATAGAAACTAGAAAAGTCAAGTAAACTGCAAATCTATTATCTACTACTACATGTGGCCCTTGCCACGAGAGTCTACTGTATGAGCAGGTCGTGGTGGTCTTCTAGGGGTCTCCTGCACAGACCGACGACCAAAACTAGAAGGCACATGCCCTCCACGTGAGGGTGTAGATGGAGGTGGCGACAACAAAGGAACAAGACTCGGAACTCGAGCATTGCTATTGGATGGTGGAGGTGGCATGGCTGCTGCAGCTGCGTCATCTTCATCCCTTATAAGTTCCTTTTCCAGTTCTTCAAGATGTATAGTGCCATCCTCCAAATTGTTATCCTTTGGGTGGTTGTCCCAAATTCTATATGTTGGATCATCATAAGCCCGATCACAGTAATGACTCAACAACCTCAAGTTGTAGTGCACATAAACCACGCTTTTTGCCCGGTTTTCATTGAGTCTGTTTCTTTTCACATTATGTATGAAGCTATAGGTGCTTCAACACCTCTCTGCAGAATAAGTATTTACAACTTGTGATAGAAATTTTTTTGCCAATTTTGGCAAAAGTCCCTGGTCGCCATATGATTCCCACCATGTGAGAGAATCAAATCTGTCTTTGTCTTCCATTGCATGGAAGGTACCAAACAAACTAGTGCCACTGAAGTATCTGCCTATTTCAAGGCGCACAACTACACATTCCTCTCTGTCAGGTATCAACTTTTCTAATGCATCCAAATATCCTCTAGTTACCTCTTCATCTAAATGGCGTTTGGTCCTAACCCCACCCCCTGGTGCAGGGTGGCCCAACCAAGATGTAGAGTAGTATTTTGGCGTAAGGATATACACCAAGCAATGTAGTGGAAGATTAAGTTTATTCCATCGTACACACACACAATCGTGAATCAGTTTGTACAAGTTGGGATCATTTGCCCCAACATGGTATCCATCTGCTCATACACCTCGACAATCACTGGTTTATCTGTATTTGCAAACCGAATCATGTGATAAATGGGCTTGGTGAAATCAATACTTGCCTCACACTTGCCCAAAACATACCATCAAGAGTAGCCTCCTCCACCAGTTCAAAACCTCGCCTGTCAGCTGCATTTGTAGCCCTTTCCTTTAATACCTGCCAGTGTGGACTTGATACCATGCTAGCCAATGACTCTCTTACCTTCAAAAGGTGCCTGAAGGTGAGGTAATAGCTACCAAATCTAGCCCTCGCAGTCTTCAACAACTCCAATCTTGAGTGACTGCGGAAAAGGCCATGGGTATTCCTATGATTTGTAATAAATTTTATCATTTGTTTGCCTTTCTTGCTTGTACAAATCATCAATCCATTTATATTGTTCATTTTTGTTCTTAACAACATCATGCATCAAAAGGTTCAATGTGTGAACCAAACACCCAAACCAAAATATGTTGGGGTATTTATCCTTAATAATTGCTCCCGCTACCTTACAATTAGGAGCATTATCAGTGTTGACTTGGATGACATTGTATGGCCCAATACGGTCAATTGTTTCAAGTAATGCTTCTGCAATGTTGATGTCGGTCTTGAACTTCTCTGAGTAATCATATGCATTTAGAAAGATGGCACCACTAACAGACACAACAAGAACACTTATCATGGCTTGCCTTTTACATTTGTCCATCCATCAGATACAATGGACACCCCATGGTTAGTCCAAGAACTTGTCATTCTATTCAAAGAATGTGATATTTTTGCTTTTTCATGATCAAGTCCAACGGTTCTTGCCTTGTCATACCCAGGGTTCTGGTATCCTTTAGGGGCATCATTTATGGCAGAAACCATTTCGTGCCCATAAGGTGAGCGAAGAACATTGAATGGTATCCCACATGCATAGAGAAACCTGTAAACCTTTGAATCCACATCATTCCTACACCCCTCATCAAGGAAATCTGATATGGTTCTACGCCTTAAAGCTGGTGACCCTATGCCTCCATATCCACTGCCTTGGGAGGATGTTGAAGGAGTTCTTTGTGCTTGTGATTGTGAGCTTGGTTCAAAGAAATCCCTTGATTTTTTAGATTTGTATTGGGCTTCCTCCCCTTTCCCTTATGTATTTGGCTTTATCTGCTGCTGACAGAACTGCACAAGTTTTGATTCCTATTTGTTTATCTCCATCCCATGGCCTTTTCCCGCAGAGGTGTTTTCTGCCACGGGTGTATGAACCTGTGTAATTATTGTTGCAATGGGGGCAATGAAATTTAGTGGTTCCACCCCCTTTCCTTGCTTCAGGCCTGTTAACATATTTCCACAGTGGGGTTTGGTCTTGTTTAGTTTTTTGAGACTCATGTTCACCCTCCTCCAACTCCTCCTCACCTGGGTTTTCATCAAATCTACTTTGTCCCCCTTCTTCATCCCCCTCTTCATTTTGACCCCTCCTTTTCCTACTCTCTAGCACCATAATAACCAGAAAAGGGACCAAGAAAAAAAAATGCCAAGAAATATAACCAGGTCCATGATGTTTGAAATTTGTAGTTTTGAATCTGCAACATTTAATGGGAATGGGAATGAGTAAATTAAAAATGTATTTACTATTTACTATTTATTAATTTTAGATTCATCATTCTAGAAATAAATTACTAAGTTACTAAATTACTAAATTACTAAGTTACTAACCTCCTTGCAAGGTTGCTCCTTGCTCCTCGGCGCTCGCTCCTCGCTTCTTGGCTCTCCTCCAACTCTCTCAAGTCACAATGACTTGTAAAAGCCATCCAAGCCCTTATATAACAAAAACTTTTTTTCAAAACAATTTTTTTTCACATCTTGAATTTTTTTCCACGACATTCGCTTCCGGCGGCAGCGCACGTCGCTCCGAGAGCGAAAAATAGTGCCCGGGAGCGATCGGGAGTGATCGCTCCCTGATCGCTTTTGGAGCGACGCTCCCGAAGTCGCTCCCTGTTTTGGCAAGGAGCGCAATTTATTTATTTATTTATTCTGGGAGTGTGCTCCCGAGCCGCTCCTACCCGGAGCGCGGATTGGGAGCGGGTTCGAGGGGTGGGGGTGCTCCCCCCGCAACATTGGTTTGAATAAATCACCCAAAAAAAATTATCAGTGTCAATATGCTTTAATTAAGGCACATTCATTGCTCTAAGAATCAGCGTATCGTTGCATATTCTTGACGCAACACAACTCTTACTGATGTACAATTGAATAAAACCTGTACCAATTAATTGACCCTACCAATTAAGTTTCTGACCACGTATTGCCATTCACATCTATATGGTTATGAATCTTTGCAAACATGCGCATCCGTATAATCATAGTTTGTTCCATCCACTTAACGTTTGTCGAAATCCTATTGTCATTTCATTGTTACTAGTAAGAAATCTCTAGACAATGGCCACATAACCACAAAAAAATACAATTAATATTTGGGTTCCAAGTCCGCCTTATAAAAATCAACCTTGTTGGATATTATACATTATAATATAAGGTGATTAAACAATAGTCTACATTCAATTGTGTAAAATTGTAAGTAAAGGGTATAACATAAACCATAAAAGTTTTGTAATACCAATTAGTATATTCCAAGGAGAATCAAACATTTTTCGATTATAAAGTGTTATATTATAAAAGGATATGAAAAAGGTATTATAAAATATATAGGGGGAAAATTTGTGAAGGTATTTATAAAGGTAAAAAGGAAGAAAATTATTGTACTCCTAAAAGTACATAAAGGGGGTATTTTTGAAGTGTTGAGGAGAGATGTTTAAGGAAAACAAAGGCTAGTGGAGGAATTTTTTTAAAATTAAGATATTATTTATCGTAAATTATATGTTATTTTTTTATTTTTTATTTTTTATTTTTTTTAATTGATGAAGCAAATGGAGCCTAATTCGAAAATAAAGGAAGGAAGATCCTCCTATAAAGGTATTCCAATTGTATATTTTAGATTATTTACATTAAAATGGTGTATTCAAGGGAAATAGATTAGTATTGCTATTGATCCAAGCATCGAGAGTAATTACATCAATATTAATTTGACAAATCAACTATTAGTTTTATAGCCAAATATAGGCGAATGGAAAGGTATTTTTGGCGAAATAGAATATGAAATTAATGATTTACAAGTGACAATTGATCATTATGAGTACATATTTTAATTCCGTGTCATAACTATGTTGACAAAGAGGTCGACATAATTCTCGGTCGACCTTGGTTCGAGGAATTAGGTACGGTAATGTTAAACACAATTTTTATTTATTTATTTATTTTTTATTTAATGTTCCCTTCCAAGAAGAAGATAGGCACATTCCAAGATATGACAACGAAATCAAAACTAATAATGTCTTCATCAAAAGACCTTAAAGATATTTCAAAACTAATGTTTCAAGAGGATCCAGAAACAATATCAAAAAAGCAGAAAGAGCTTGAAGAAGTCATATCCAACAAAAACAAGGAAAATTCATGTTTGAAAGAGCATAATCATAAACTACTTACACAAGTTAGAACAAGAAAAATAAATTCCACAAAAGTCTATTAGAAAAAGAAGAGGAAAATTTATGCTTAAAGAACCTTAACCAAAGGTTATTAGAACAAATCAAATGTTTAAAAGATGAGGAGGATACTAAGAATGAGGTCAACATTCCAGAAAGTGAAGAGCTTTTACATCTAAGGAATCACAATCAAAACCTTCTTATGCAAATAAAGAAGTTTAAAAGTGGCAAGAAGTTACTAAATGACAAGTTAGAAACTTACTCAAGAAGAAGTATTAAAGACCCCACCTCTACTGAAAGAAAGAAGGACTACAAATTGAAGCATCTTGAAGTACTTACATTCAAGGGAAGTAGGTATAAGCATTGCCATCATTGTTGAAAAATGTGTAACTAGGTTCGATCTTCATAAGTATGAAATGTATTCTTGTAAATAGAAAATGAAAAAGAAATTATTATTATTATTGGAGCATGGGTGTCATGCTGAAGTTCTTTTATTTTAAAGGTCAAACACCCATTGAGTGCTTCTAGGGTTTGTCCCAGGTATAAGAGTCATTGTCATATATTGAAGACCCTATGGGCACATTGTAAATTGTAAAGAAAAAATTATTTTATCTTTAAAGTGTCAAAATACCTCCAAGATCAAGTCGGCCTAATGAGCTCTCAAGTCGAACTACATGAAGAGCCACATCCACCCTTGAAGAAGCCTATATATAAGAGGAACTTGTCCTCCATTTGGATCACTCACTCACTCATCTCTTATGCGAAGAAGTAGAAGAAAGAGAAGTCGAAGAAAGAGAAGTCGAAGAAAGAAGTGCGAAGAAGAGGAAGTTGAAGAAGTCTAAGTGTTTCTGGGCCTTATCTATTCTTCTGGGAAGATCGAAGTTAGGGTTTTTGCACTAGGTCTTCTAGGGTTCGATTTTGGAAGAAGAAGAGAAGGGAAGGCAAGCGAAGGTTTCTTAGGGCATCTTACTAGCCCTAGGACTCAAGTCAAGGCAAGCGAAGTCAAGAGGAAGGCTATTAGAGGGAGATTGAAGTCTCCTAGTGAAGCAACAACATTTGCAACAGTTGCTGGGGAGCAAAATTTCGGATCTACTGGGAGGTCGTGTAGGAATTTACAGGGTAAGTTCCTCAGACAGAACACCAAAAGGACACCGCTCACAAACAGATCACAGATCAATACACCAGTATTTTGACGTGGTTAAAACCCTCAGAGAGGGAAACAGTCCACGGCCTGCGCCAACGTGGCTACTACAGGCAATTTATTAATAAAAGAATGAAAATTTACATAAGCTTCTCTCATGCACGGTTAACCTACAAATGACCCTCCATGCGCTTTAAATAGAATTCATGGACCAATTGGGTGTCAAGCCACGGATCAAGTGTCGGTAATACGAGGAGAGAATGAACCGTCGGATCACTACATATTGTGACTGTCGGATTGTAAGTTACAAATGTACATAGTAAAGAAACACACTTTACCTAACTCTATACTAGACCAAGTTATACTTAACTATTCCTACGTGTTAGAATATCCTAACAGGTCGAAAATATTGCAGCAGGGGGTTGTGGTAGACTTGATCTTGGAGGGTGTTTTTCTGAGTCTAGGTCATGGTATTCGTCAATTGAAAGATCTAAAAGATGAAGAGATTTACGGGTTTTCCCCCTCGAGAGGAGGGGTTTTTGCCTTGGCTTGTAGCCTATATACTATGTCACTGTTCTTATTGTTTTGGTAATTGTTTGATGTATTGCACATTGGAATAATAACGGACAAAGCTAACAAAGTAAAAGGTAACACAAACAGTTATCAAGTTAAGAGTATTAACATATTCATTGCCCTATTGAATTCTCAACATGATATGAAAGCTTTGGTTCTCTACGGGCATCATGAATATCTCCTCCACAATGAAGAAGTTCATCAAGAAAATTGCAAGCCATCTCAAGAAAGGTATCAAGGAAGCATGGAGTTTCTTATTCTCTTCAAAGAAGGCATCAATCATTGAAAGGGATGAAGGTCTATTCTCGGCTCTCTCTGGTACATTCCAAGACGAAGACATCTGTGTAATTGATAGTGGTACATCAAGGCACATGACTGGCCACTCCAACCAACTATTGATCTTATCAAAAGGAAAAATACACTTACTCTATGGAACTTGGAGACAGTAAGAGCTATCTTGTGAAGGGCCTTGGGTCAACTTCCATAAAACTTAAAGATGGAAGCAACATCCACCTCAACAACATTCTATTTGTTCCAGGTTTGCACAAAAAATTACTTTCTATTTCAAGTTTAAAAGACAAAGGAGATAGAATAGCCTTCATTGATGGAAAAGTAGTTGTTTGGGGAAAAGACTCAAGCATAGATCAAGCAAAAGTTATTGGTATCTGAGAAGGAAGGCTTTACAGATTAATATCTCCTGTAAACCAAGCCCTAGTTCATATTGAGATTAGTCCATGTGAACTTTGGCATTGAAGGTTTGGTCATCTACATTTCAAAATACTTCCAACTTTAAGTTCCATAGTAGATGGAATACCAAATTTGAAGGAGGATCATGTAGGTGTTTGCACGGGATGTGCATTGGGCAAGAATACCAAGAGACCATTTGGGCAAGAATACCAAGAGACCATTTGGAAGCAGTGCTTCGTGGTTGAAAGAAATCTTGGATCTCATTCACTCTGATGTGTGTGGCCCTATGACTCCAAAATCACTTGGAGGCCATCTATACTATGTCACATTCATAAATGATCATTCAAGAAAGACCTGGGTTTGCTTCATGAAAACTAAGGATGAAGTATTTACAAAATTTCAAGAATTCAAGGTTGAAGTGGAGAACCTTTCAAAAAGAAGAATCAAGATATTGAGATATGATAATGGATGAGATTATACATCCAAAGAGATTATAGCATTTTGTAAGGAGTTTGGGATTAAGCGGGAGTTGATAGTCCCATACAATCTCGAACCAAATGGAGTCGCAGAAAGAAAGAACAGATCCATTGAAAAAAGTGTAAAAGCAATGTTACACGATCGAGATCTACCTAAGTTTCTATGGGGAGAGGCAACAAAGACAACATTCTATATTCAAAATCAATGTCACAAATCTCTAGATAACAAGACTTCGAAAGATGTGTTCACTGGGAAGAAGTCATCTATAGATCATCTCCGAATCTTTGGGTGTCTTGTGTATATTCATATACCAAAGGACAAAAGAAAGAAGCCGGATCCTTCTGGTATGAAGGGAATATTTGTTGGGTATAGTAACTCATCAAAGGCATATAGAATCTATATGTGTTAAAATTGGCAACTAGGGCCAAAATCCACGTGGGTCATCTTATTTATGACAACTGATGTTTTTCTTGGATTCATCTCTCTGAGAGGTGTAGGATTGATCTAAAGATCATCTGATTCTGACATGTACAAATGAAGTTATGAATTTATTTTGATTATGGTCAAATTGTCAAGGTCAACCAACAAATTTATCTAGGCTCAAAACCCCAACAATCACGTCTATTCATCCTCAACGTTGCATATAAATAGAAGGTGACTTAGCCTCATTTGGACACTCATCTTCACACTTCTCTCTCTCTCCTCATTGATTGGGTACGGATTTCTGAGCCTCTCTCTCTCCACACGTCCGAAATTTCAGGAGAGAAAAATTTCAGGACGCCGAAATTTCAAGAGAGTGAAATTTCATGAGGTCGAAATTTTAGGAGAGCGAAATTTCAGGAGGCCGAAATTTCAAGATACAAATTTATGGACAATCTGACCAAGTGTTGACCAGCATGTATTGACCTCCTTTGACTGCGTTTTTGTGAGGGCTATCTCTGTTTGGGTAGGCCGCATTTTTGGGCTCAGAAATCGAGGCTAAAGGTTGACTGTTGACCAACATTCACTGCAACTAGGGCTGATTGCAGGTGGGTTGTTTGACCACACTTTGATTTCGCTGAATTTGACTATTTTGAGGGCTGCTTTATCTTGTTGTTTGGAGGCTAAAGTTGACTGAAGTTGATCGATTTGCTGAGTGTCAAATCTTCTTTGTTGACCAACATTGACTTTTCTAGTTAGGGCTCTTTTGCTGCTGTTATAAATGATCAGATTTGTAAATTGTACTATCTCTCTCTGCTGAACTATTGAATACTAAAAGAAGATTTGATCAAGGGTTTCCCCACATTGGGGTTTGTCCCTGGCTGGCGCCACATCTTGTCTCATCTTGTCTTGGCTTGTCTTCTAGTGTTTATGTTTATGTTCTATCTGCATTTTACTATCATGCTGATGTGATTGCTAACCTAAATATTGATACTAGGCTAATAAAGAAATTGAAGTAAAATTTCTTTAAAGCATAGAACATACCATTGTTGCCTAAAATTAACAATATGAAAGATGGACATCACATTGAAGTTAGTTGTGATGTCATATTTGATGAGAGTATAACATTCAAGAAGTCAAAAGAACTTTCCATAGATCCTGATGATGAAGAACTTTCGATATTTGAGGAGGAAGTTGACAAGGAAGGAGAAGGACCACATCATGAAGAAGGTGTTGAAGTTTCTAAGTTTACTTGGTTAGAAACCCTCCATGCACTTTATCTGATTTATTCCTACCTACTTGTTATTTTCCTTAACAAGTTATATATAATGTAAATACTGAAAATAAACACTAATGCATGCTCAACATATTACAGATCAACAACTAAAAGAAATAAAACAAACACGTCATATGACACCATTATTTGTGGACTAATGTCCCTGAAAAAACCCAATGTTGGAAAACCGGTGCAACTATCTGAGGGTTTTCTTATTAAGCAATATCAGAGTACAATTTGGGTGCCGAAACTGGCCTACTCAATAGAGAATTTCCTTCGCAGTAATACCTTAGTTTTTGACAAATCTATTGGCTAAAACCCTGAATAATCATTACGGCAGCTACTTAGCACCAATCTACCCCATAAACTCCAACATCTTCCCAATCTGTGATGTGTCAGCCTCTCCTAGCCCAACGCTGGCCTTGCGTTAGCCTATCTTGGCCTGCATCAACCCCAGGAGGCCTTGTGTCAGCTCTCTGACCCTCTGCGTCAGCTACGCTGGCCTTTCTGGTGCTCTGTGCAGCACTTCGCTGCCTCTGCGTGGCCCTGCATGAGCACTGGCTGCCCCTGTGTCACTCTCTTTGGCTGCTCTGCTGTTCTCTTGACACTATCTCTGCCTCTCTGTACTCAATGCCCCTCAGCTGCTCTCCGATCGCTGATTCTATCTCTCTTAGCAAAACCCGCTCTAGAGAATAGAATAACTGATCACTCTGGTCTATTCTCCAAGTGACCCTCAAGCCTCCTCTTATACTTTTCCTGTTGACATATCAACGACTAAGATTAAGTCCCTAATCAACGACTAAGATTAGATCTGGCTTGATCCATGTCTTTTGGACCATTCTAACACAGATTCATATTAATACACATTAATATTTTATTTTCCCTAAGTTTAGATTTAGGGACTCCATTAAAAATATTAATTATTTTAATATCTCCTGATCTGTTTAGAATCTGTGCAGACCCTTTATGGGTTTTGGAGATCTCATGTGCCACAACCTCTCCACCAAATTTCGTGGCTAGAGCACATCCAATGCTACCCCAAATCAACACTCCCTCTTAGCGAGGACTGTGCTCTAGCAATACTCCTCACTGAGTATTACTTTGATCATCTAACATTGGTACCTGTGCTGATGCTAGGCCTTCCTGCCCAACATCCTCTACATTGTTGCATCCTATACTGCTGCCCATGGTTCTGCCACTGCCACTGTTGCATCTGTATGACAACCCCCTCTGCATCGTGCTGCTGCTGGTCCTTTCTCCCAACACTGCATATGCACTGCACCTCCTCTCATCATGTTGCATCGTGTTGCCCATTGCTGCACTGCAACTCAGTTACTGAGAAGTAAGTAACTGATCTCCCAATCTGACCTCCTAGTTGGGCTAGAGACACCCATTGATGCTAATGCTCCCTCTGTCGTTGACAAGTGCTCCCTCTCTAACCTCTGCACTGCTGCAACAACTCCTTGCATCTCGCACCATTGCACACCTCTCTGTGCCATCCTGCACTGGTGCAACACTTGTGTGCCTCTCGCACTGTTGTAGCTTGCTAGCCTCACACTCTCTCAGGACCCCTGCACTATAGCTCTCTTTTCCGCTCCATCCGCATCCATCTCTACCCCACTCAACCAATCCTGCTACTCCTCTTCGGGGCTCTTGTTGCAAGGTCTAATCCAAGAGGTTGGGTACCTCAAGGATCCTGCCCCTCATTGCTTGTAGTCTGCCTGACTATAGCTCGATGTCTCCCCACTTCCACTCAAGTGGTGCGTGTGCACTCATGGCACAGTCATCGTTTGTCAAAACTTCCTTCTTTGCCCATGCTGGCGTTGCCTTAATCTCAGAGGACTCTCCCTTACTCTTCTTCCTTGGACACTGGGTCGCATAATGACCCAACTCCCTACAATGGAAGCACTTGATCTTGGAGTGATCTTTCTTCTTCCGCTTCTCTTGCTTTCCCTTAGATGCTAGGGCCACATCTTCCTCCTCCTGCTTGAATTTGATCCCCTTGCTGCTGCTACCTGTCTTCGACTGGCATCTGATCTCTTCCTGGCGAAGAGCTGCCCACATCTCGTCCCAAGGCGGAAGTGTGCCTCTGCCCAGTATACTCTGGACAAATACTGCCTAGCCTTCTGAGACAGCGTTCAGGGCTGTCCTCACTATTAGCTCCTAATCCGGTGTCGCCCGTATAGCAGTCAACTGGTCTCGGATCTCATTCAGTCCTCCGAGGAAGGTGTCAATTGATTGTTCCTTCTTCATTTGATACGACCTCATTTGATTCTCAAGCAACATTCTTCTTTGCACAGAAGTATGCTGGTACAACTTCTTGAGAGCCTCCCACATCTCAAATGCCGTTTCCTTCTCAGCTATGTGTCTTGGCTCTCGCCATTGCCTCCTTGTACCTGTCATTATCACTGGGGTCGATTGGGACAACTATTACCTTCAAGGCGAAGTTCTTGACATGATTCCTGTTAATTACGGATAAGATTCTGGCCTTTCAGAGTGCGAAGTTCGATGCTTCGTCCAGTTTATCTTGGTCTCTCTCTCTGTGTAGTGCCATGATGCTCCTCTACTTCCCTCCTGGAAGTTCTCTGTTCGACTCCTCTGAGTCTCTACTTCCTGTCTGGAAGTTCTCTTATGGACTCCCTTTGAGTCCTGATTTCTTCCTGGAAATCCTTCTGTCACTTGTTGAGATGCCCCCTACTTTGATCGTCTTGTGCAACCACACCACTGATCTGGGTTCCTCGGTTAGAAACCCTCGGTAGCAACTCCTCTGGCCTTGCTTTGTCAGGTACTGTTCTGACCACAGTACCTCACCAACTCCGCTCTACAATAATCTTGCAGCGTTCTAAACCTCAACAATTGCCTATTTGTGGACTGCGTCAGCCCCTCTCTGCCTCATGCTGGCCCTGCGTCACCCTGGATGGGTTTGCGTTAGCCCTGGGAGGCCTTGCGTCAGCCCTCTGGCCCTCTGTGTCAGCAACGCTGGGTTCTCTGAGGCTCTACGCAGCTCCCAACTGCCTCTGCGTGGCCCTACGTGAGCCCTGGCTGGCTCTGCGACACTCTCCTTGGCTTTTGTGCTACTTGAAACAGTCACCTCGGGACAACTGTTTTCTGCTGCTATTGCTCTGTTTCGCTGATGTCCTTTAGTCCTCTGATACCATGTTGAAGTTTCTAAATTTACTAGGTTAGAAACCTTCCATGCACTTTTTTTGATTTATTCCTACCGACTTGTTATTTTCCTTAACAAGTTATTTACAATGTAAATACTGAAAATAAACACAAGTGCATGCTCAACATATTACAGATTAGCAACTAAAAGAAACAGAAACAAACACACCATATGACACCATTATTTTTGGACTGATGTCCCCGAAAAAAATCAATGTTGGAAAATTGTTGCAGCGATTTGAGGGTTTTCTTATTAAGCCATATCAGAATACAATTTGGGTACCAAAACTAGCCTACCCAACAGAGAATTTCCTTGGCAGTAATACCTCTCAATTTCTGACAAATATTCTGGCTGAAACCTTGGATAATCCTTCCGGCAACTACTCAGCACCAATCTGCCCTAGAAACCCCATCATCTGCCCAATCTGGACTGCATCAACCTCTCCTAGCCCAGCGCTAGCCTTGCGTCAACCCCAGGAGGCCCTGCGTCAGCTCTCTGACACTCTGCGTCAGCGACGCTGGCCTCTTTGGTGCTCTGTGCAACACTTAGCTGCCTCTGCGTGGCCCTGCGTGAGCACTGGCTGCTCCCGCGTCACTCTCTAGGGCTGCTCTGCTGTTCTCCCGACACTATCTCTATCTCTCTATACTCAATGCCCCTCAGCTGCTCTCTGATTGCTGATTCTGTCTCTCTTAGCAAACCCCGCTCTAGAGAATAGAATGACTGATCACTTTGGTGTATTCTCCAAGTGACCCTCAAGCCTTCTCTTATCCTTTTCCTGTTGACATATCAACGACCAAGATTAAGTTCCTAATCAACGGCTAAGATTAGATCTAGCTTGATCCATGTCTTTTGGACCATTCTAACACAGATTCATATTAATACACATTAATATTTTATTTTTCCTAAGTTTAGACTTAGGGACTCCATTAAAAATATTAATTATTTTAATATCTCCTGATTTGTTTAGAATCTGTCCAAACCCTTTCTGGGTATTGGAGATCTCATGTGCCCAACCTCTCCACCAAATTTCGTGGCTAGAGCACATCCCATGCTACCCCAAATCAACAGAAGGGCCATGTGACCCTGTTCAACCCGTGGTCATTCCAAAAACAAGGAAGAAACCTAATTGGTTGAAATCCACACTACTTGATGCAGAAGGTCATGGGGAAGCACAAGGATCATTTAGAAAATGTAAGAGACCCAAGAAATATTCTAGGTATGCTGCATACATGACAAAATTAATAGAAGCAGAACCATCGAACTTTGAAGAGGATGTAGAATGTCGAGAATGGAAGGATGCCATGAATGAAGAGCATCAATCTATAATGAAGAATGGAGTGTGGGAAATCGTACCTAGACCCGAAGACAAATTTGTGTTACATCCAAGTGGATCTATAAGATCAAGCGTGTAGCTGATGGAAGTATAAATAAGTATAAAGCAAGATTTGTGGCTAGAGGGTTCTCTCAACTTGAAGGCATCGACTATGAAGAGACATTTGCTCCAACAACAAGATATACAACGATTTGATCATTAGTCTTTCTAGCAACATCGATGGGATGGAAAACCCACCAAATGGATGTCAAGACTGCGTTTCTGAATGACATTATAGATGAAGAAGTCTATATAGAGCAACCCTTGGGATTCGAAGTGAAAGATAGGAAGGCATATGTTTGCACACAAAAAAGCATTATATGGCCTCAAGCAAGCACCAAGGGCATGGTGTGCTAGAATGGATGCATACCTATAGAGAATAGGCTTCACAAAAAGTTCTGCTGACTCGAACCTTTATATTAAGGTTGTAAACAATGAACCTGTAATTATTCTTTTGTATGTAGATGATCTTCTCTTGACAGGTGTAGAAGGTCGAATTGAAGAATGTAGGAAGCAATTGGCAGCATAATTTAACATGAAGGATCTTGGGCTGATGCATCACTATTTGGGACTAGTCTAGCAAGGACCGAATGAAATCTGTTTGGGTCAAGGAATGTATGTGATCGAGATTCTAAAGAAGTTTGACATGATGGACTTCAAACTTATGACCACTTCGATGATCATAAACTTGAAGAGATTAAGGAGTTCCGATTCAAGCCCCGTGGATCCTTCCAAGTATAGACAACTTGTTGGCTCATTGATGTACTTGGTGAATACTCAACTAGACATATGTTTTACAATAAATGTACTCAGTCAATTCCAAGTGGAGCCGAAGCATGATCATTGGATCGCAACAAAACATATTCTGAGATATCCGTGAGGAACCATCAACTCCTGTCTAAAATATGATAGAAGGAATGATGTCCAATTGATTGGATATACAGATTTCGACTGGGGAGGCAGTCAACAAGGTGGAAGAAGCACTACGGGAGGATGTTTCAGTTAAGGATCCTCCATGATCTCATCATTGATGAGCAGAAAGCAAGACACCGTTTCTTTGAGTAGTGCTGAGGCTGAATATGTTGCAGCATGTGAAGTAAGCAAAGAAGCAGTTTGGTTAAGGACGCTACGATCCGACCTGTTTGATGGACCGATGAACCCTACAATGATACTTTTGTGATAACACCAATTTCATTCATTTGTTTGAGGATCCAATGTTTTATGGAAAGACAAAGCACATCAACAACAAATATCACTATATTCGAGAGCTAGTACATAATGGTGTGCTGCAACTATGATATATCTCCACTGATGAATAGGTAGTTGACATTGGATCACAGAAGTCTAAATTCCTTAATAAGGTAGTTGACATATTGACAAAATCACTTCCGAACAAGAAGCTTGTATACTTAAGGGACATGCTTGGTTTGGTGGATTTTTCCTACCTAATTGAGAGGGAGAGATAGACACTACATTCTTGTCTTCACTTGGGAAGAAAGGATGGAGGATTTGGTAACCATTTGGCATTCAATACTCTTTGAGAATGTGGTAGGGCATTCAAGACAAGAGTAATCGTGGATCGATATTCTTTGAGGGTTAGCTACCCAAGATAAGAATAGTTCAATGGGAGGTCATACTCTGTGAACCCCCAGGTGGAGTATGTACCTTGGGAGACAATGATGATGTTGTCTATACATCATTGGTCTCGCCAACATTGTGCTCTGATCTTGTGGAGAGATAGAGTTGTTAGTCAAGGCCTTGCTATGTGATAATGTTGGTTAATATGATGCTAGATAGATGGGTTACCAATCCGACTCTTCTTATGAGATCTCTTCAGATTGAGAATGATCATGTACCTCTTATGAATATCTCCCTAGTTAAAAGAAAGTGTTGAAGAATGTGTAACTAGGTTTTGTCTTCATAAGTATGAAATGTATTCTTGTAAATATAAAATGAAAAAGAAATTATTATTATTATTGGAGCATGGGTTTCATGCTCAAGTTCTTTTATTTTATAGGTCGAGCACCTATTGGGTGCTTTTAGGGTTTGTCCTAGGTATAAGAGTCATTGTTATATATTGAAGGCCCTATGGGCACATTGTAAATTATAAAGAAAAAATTATTGTCTTTAAAATGTCAAAATACCTCCAAGATCAAGTTGGCCTACATGAAGACTCACATCCACCTTTGAAGAAGCCTATATATAAGAGGAACTCATCCTCCATTTGGATCACTCACTCACTCATCTCTTATGCGAAGAAGTAAAATAAAGAGAAGTCGAAGAAGGAAGTGTGAAGAAGTTGAAGTGTTTCTGGGCCTTATCTATTCTTTTGGGAAGATCAAAGTTAGGGTTTTTGCACTAGATCTTGTGGGGTTCGATTTTGGAAGAAGAAGAGAAGGGAAGGCAAGCAAAGGTCTCTTAGGGCATCTCACTAGCCCCTGGACTCACGTCAAGGCAAGCTAAGTCAAGAGGAAGGCTATTAGAGGGAGATCGAAGTCTCCTAGAGAAGCAATAGCAGTTGTAGTAGTTGCTGGGGAGCAGAATTTCAAATCTACAGGGAGGTCGAAGATATTGCAGCAGGGGGCTGTGGTAGACTTAATCTGGGAGGGTATTTGAATGAGTCTAGGTGATGGTATTCGTCAATTGAAAGATCTGAAAGATAAAGAAGAGATTTACGAGTTTTCCCCTCAAGAGGAGGGGTTTTTTCCCTGGCTTGCAACCTATATACTGTGTCACTGTTCTTACTGTTTTGGTAACTGTTTGATGTGCACACTGGAAGAATAACGAACAAAGCTAACAAAGTAAAAGGTAACACAAACCATTATCAAGTTAAGAGAATTAACATATTCATTTTCCTATTGAGTTCTCAACAATCATCATCAAGGAATCAAAGTGATCTCCCTCTCTTTGAAGGATCACTTTTGAAGGAAGACATCTTCATCAAAAAGACATCTTCTATTCTCAACATCATCATCAAAATCAAGAAGGCATCATGTTGAAGATATTGTCATGAAAGAGTATCTTCACAAGTAGGTATCTATATGTCCACATCTAAATCTATTAAAATGAATTCATTTTGCAAGGAAAGCAACAAGTTGATTGGGTCATCAAACTTTCTTGCATGGAAGAAGAGGATAGATTTGATCCTCATAGAAAATGAAGTTGTTGAACACGCTAAGGGCTCAATCATTAAACCTCCAAAGAAAAAGCTCAAGCCCTAGCCAAGTATATGAAAGGAGAAATTAGGGCTTAATGGATCCTTATAGAATCCATCAAGGATCCCCACATACCATATGCTACAAAATTGGAGACGTCAAAAGAAATCTATGAGAAGCTAGTAGAAGTATTCTCCGTAAGTACTGCAGTAGCAGTAATATCATTAAGAACTGAGCTCTACAAGATGAAGATATCAAAGGAAGAAGGAATAGCCTCATACTTTATGAGGGTGTAAGAAATACAAAACCAACTGCAAGAGTTGGGGGAAATAATATCTGATAAGGAAATGACCACTGTGGTGCTCAATGCACTATCAAGCATTTATCGGAAGAAGGACTTTGTCATTATGTAAGATTGAAGAAACCGGGTTGAAGGCAAAAGTGACATGGGATCAAATGAACAAATTTATGTTTTTGCTACCATGGTTAAGAGAAAAGGAAAGTTTGGGAAGTTTGGTCCTCAAAAAAAGAAGAAGAATATGTTAAAGATCCAACGTTGTGGCTGTCAGGAATATGGGAGAGATTGTCTGAAGTTCAAGAAGGTCATCAAGAGGAAGGAAAGAAATGAAGCTCATATCACCAAAGAAGTGGAAGAACCCGATGAGAAGAAATCCAAAGGGATAGATCATCACTATTAGGGTTTCTCCAATGCATAGCAAGGACAAGTAGGAGGTGAAAAGATCTCCACCATGGCAGTCAAGATGAGAAGTATTATGATGAGACACATCTTAGTAGAAGATGGCATCATACTAGAAGCATACCATTGAAGCAAAGGTTCATGACATCATTAGAGAAGCTTGAAAGAATAGTTGAAGTATAATCTACATGGATGTAACAGTGATCATATAATGGAAGTAGCTCTTGGTAACCTCATTGAAAGCATATATAGTACATATGGTTGAAAGAAAGTCATCTAGCATGATAGAAGGAATTCATCATACATCATCATCGTGAAAGGAGTATCTGCCAGATGAGGATAATCTGGATCCTCTGTTGGAATCTTCATTGGAAGGTTCACCTTTACTTGGAAGAAGCGTCTCGTTGATCATTCCACCATGTGTGTGATACATTGTTTAGAAGGATGATGGTATGGTGACAAAGGAGTGCAATAGGTCAAGTTGATTGAAGTACTTTCAATCAAGGAAAGGACACTGCCAAAGGAAGGAAGTTTGGACGACCAAAAGGAGAAAAGAGGTCTGTATGCATATGTTTGATATATTAAGTCATGTCACCATATAGTTGCAAATAACATGGGTGAATACTCTACCTCATGAGTATGAACAAAGGAAAAGGATCTCTACCATTAAAAAGATGCATGAAGGCATGACTCACATATTGAAAAGATGAAATCAACATAATATGTCCTCATATGGAATATGAGGTGGTTGACAAAGATGAAGGAGCTATCAATGGAAGTTTCTGGGAGCATTATGTGAAGAAAGAAACACTAAAACACTCAATGAGTGCTTTTGACCTAGAAATAAAATAAATGTAGCATGAAACCCATGCTTATAAATAAATTTTATTTTACAATAAATTTTCGTTTCTTTCTTTTGAAAAATACATTACATCATGACTCAAATATAATTATGAAGACTGATACTAATATTTCTCAACACCTCATGTGGTCCCCCTCAATTAATGAGCCTCCTAATACTTTTTAATGTTTTGTACAATGTGCACATTTTCTCTCATAAAGCCACTTTTAGAATATAAAAGACTAAAGTCACTTTAATAATATAAAGTGTACTTAATACCTTTCACATAAAGTCACTTTTAAAACTCATGTGACTTTAATAACTTAAAGTACAAGGTACATCTCTCATTAAAAGTAAGTTATCTCCTTGACATTAATAAAACACATAATGTCACTAGGCAAAGGGGTCATTAATGTGTCTCCCTAGGCCGAAAGGATCTATGTTGCACGAAACTTTCGGGAACATGGCGTTTCAGGCTGTACCCATACTCGAAACTTCGAAACTCTGTCAAAACTCGACTCAAACTCGACCTTCATGTAATCATCTAGGAGTGTTAATATATAATTGGTTTTCATCCTAAATTGTCATCTATGGGTATTATTTCTATTTTATCTTACAAGATAATGTGTTAATCACTCATTTATAAATTTCTTTATATATATATATATGACATTTTGGGTGACGTTTCCATTTTTGGGAGGTGACATTTCTGAATGTACCCATTTCAGAAACTCCAAAGCGCTTCGACGCTTAGTGCAACTTAGAAAAGGATGAATGCCTAGGAAACACCTCTGTGGTACCCTTATTTTCAACACTCCCTCTTACCGAGGAAGGTGTTTTTCACCACTCCCATCCTGTCTCTGAAGAATACATGCTTACCCCTTGGCAATGACTTGGTGAGAATGTCTGCTACCTGTTCTTCAATGGATATATACTCTAGCTTCACAACTCCCCTCTGAACTCAGTGTCTGATGAAGTGGTATTTGATCTCTATATGCTTTGACTGATCATGAAATACTGGATTCTCAAAGAGTTTAATACAACTATGATTATCACAATATATTGTAGTTGGTCTCAGCCTTTGATGAAATAAACCATGAAGCATCTTGTAAAATCACAGTGCCTCTCAACTAGCCTGATTGGCGGCCATATACTTTGCCTCCACACTGCTCAATGCCACTGACTTCTGTTTCTTGCTGAAGCATGACACCACTGCTGAGCCCTATGAGAAACATCTGAAAGTACTCTTCCTGTCACTAGCACTGCCAACCCAATCTGAGTCCGTGCAACCAATCACTCTGACTCCATCACACCTGACATAGTCCAGACCATAGTCCATTGTGCACTGTAGGTACCTTAATATATGTTTCGTAGACATCCAATGCATTCTGTCGGGCTCCATCATAAATTGACTCAATGTGTTGACTATGAAACAAAATTTGGTCTAGTGTTGAGCATATACATCAAACAATCGATCAGCTGGCGATACAAGGTGAGGTTCACTAGCTCGAAATTTGAAGCATGCAGGTTCTTCCAGTTGTGTAATGTGACATTTGTCAGAGAAATAAAAATGAGAATATCATGAAATTGGGGCTGCTTCACCCATTACACATTAAAAAATGGGAAGAGATATTAATGAACTTCATTGAAGGATTACTCATGTTCGACAAAAAATATAAGATTTCTATTGTGGTCAAAAAATTAACCAAATGTGTACAATTTATGGCAATCACGGAAATGGATTCAACAAAAGAGATTGTTGATGTTTTCTATAAAAATCTATATAATCTGCATGGTTTTCTGAAGGCCATTGTAAGCGATAGGGATCCAAATTTTAAAGGGAAATTTTGAAAAGATGTTTGAAAGAAACTCGGAATATCCCTTAATATGAGTTTAGTTTACCATCTGCAAACATATGGACAAATAGAAATTGTAAATAAATGCTTGGAAACTTACCTCCATTGTTTTGTGGCAGATATGCAGAACAAGTGGTTCCAATGGTTGCATTTAGTTATGAACCACCAAAATGACTTCCATCAAACCTTATATGGTTATGAACAATCAAATAGAAGGAATTTGCACTAATTGACACTTAAGGCCCAACCAAAGAAAAGTCATCTTGATGAAGAGCAAAAGACCATCAAAATATTGGAAGAAAATTTAGCTACAACTTGCAATAGAATGAAACAACAAGAATACCAACATAGATCAGAAACAAGGTTCGAAAAAGGCAATTGAGTGTTTGTAAGACTCCAACCTTACATGTAATTATCACTTAAACAAGGAAAAAACAAATTGGCTCCAAAATTCTATGGGCCTCTCTAAATCAACAAAAAAACTAGCAAAGTAGCCTGTGGGTTGAATTTTCCAAATAACTGTCACATGCATAATGTCTTCCATGTGTCTTTCCTTAAGAAGGTGTTCGAACAAGCCCAACCTGTTCAAACAGAGATTCTCGACTTTGATGACAAAGTAAGAATTATTTTAGAACCAAAATGAATTCTTGCAAGTAAGGAAAAAGTGTTACATTCCATAGCCATCAAAGAATACTTTGTCAAATGGAAAAACATTCATGAAGAAGATACATCATGGGAGACATAAAATTTTCACCAACAATGTTGGTTTTTGGGTAGCTGCGGGAGGTATTAACTAGTTACATAAGTTGAAAGAAAAAAAAAATTAAAAGAAAGAAATTTAATTTAATTTTGAATTTAATTTGCAAAGAGACATGTCTCTTGGGCACCCTAAAATCACTATAAAAAGACACTTGAACTTCTCATTTTGATACACACTCATCACTCGCATCTTTCTCTCTCTCTCACACATGGGAAGTAATCTAAGGAAGAGGCTGAAGTTTCGAAGGAGTTGAATGTCTCAGAGAGTCAATTTTTGACCAGTTGAATTTTCTGATTGTAAATTCTTAATGATGTTCTGCAGTGTTCTAAAGTAATATCATATATCATTGGAAGTAATTATCAATTGCAGAAAATTGTGCTTGTCCAATTAGCCCTAGAAAATCAACATGGTATCAAAGTTTTGGTGGAGAAAGACCTCAACGGAGTGTTGAATTTTTGGGATTGTTACAATCTATATGTACACCATATTTACTTTTACTCCTACCTATATTTATGCAAAGAATTGCATAAGTTATGGTGGGCAGTAATTCTTGGTAAATATATTTAATTACTAAAATATAAAGAATATACTGCATATTTACTTTTTACTTCTATCTAATTTTATGCAAAGATTGCATAAATTATGGAGGAACAATTTAACAAAGTCAAACAATATGTGGGTGGATTAACATAATTCCAATGGAGTAAAACACAAATGTTGATGTGAGCAGAGATTTAACATTGTAGCACCAATGAGTAAATGGTTGGAGAATATTTGTGGGGTGAATAGTGACAAGTCCACTAATGTTCATAAGAAATTAACCTAGGAGATTTATAAGCCATCTCAATGGATTTTCCTTGGATTGAGCATAAACTTAGCGAGAGTGATTTGTGTTCAAGAGGGAGAAATTGCACAAACATCTAGAACCATGCCAGATGACCGGAAGAGCATCTAGTTCAGAGGGAGCGAACAATCAAGTAGAATGGAAGGATGTAACCTACTAGAGATCCAAAGGGTCTCTCATGATGATGAGGAGCAAGAGGCTCCCAAGGATGTGGATTCAGGTCCTTTTGTAGCTATGGAACATCCTTTAGATTATCAGGAAGACCCAGGAGGGCCCATTGAGCTAGTGGACCCACTTAGGGTCATTGTTCTAGAATCCAAGAAGAGGTCAACATGGCTTCAAAGTACATTGCAAGATGCAAAGGGGCATGCAACTCATCTTGGCACTTTCAAGAAAAAAAACATCCTAAGAAGCACTGAAGATATGCAGCATTGATGAGTCACATCATTGATTCCGAGCCATCTAACTATAAGGAGGCAATAGGCTAGCAAGTTTGGAAGGATCATGATGGAGGAATATCAGTGCATCATGAAGAACGACGTGTGGGAAATTGTGCTATGACTTGAGGGAAGTCGATGATGACTTCCAAGTGGATTTACAAGATCAAAATGAGGTAGATAGTAGCATAGAAAAGTGCAAAGTGAGATTCATGGCAAGAGGGTTTTCCCAGAAAGAGGGAGAGGATTGTGCAAAGACATTTGCTCTAGTAGTCAAATACACTTCTATTTGAACTATTGTGGTACCTAAGCATGTACAATGGATTGTGGCAAAGCATTTGTTTGAGATATTTGCATGGTACAGTAAATTATGGATTGAGATATGTCTCAAATGGTGAAGTACAACAACATGGATACACAGATTTCGATTGGGCAGGAAGTGCCGAAGATAGGAAGAGCACATTAGAATGTGGCTTCGGATATTGTGGATGAGCAGAAAGCAGACATTTGTCGCACTCAACATTGCAGAGGTTGAGTATATTGCAGCTAGTTTGGCGAGTTATGAAGTAGTGTGGCTTCGGAAGTTGCTCACAAGATTGTTTGATTACGTATTGGAAACGATCGTTGTACATTGTGACAATTAAAGTTGTGTGAAGGTTTTGGAAAATCCAGTTTTCCATGACAAGTTGAAGCACATTGAGATCACGTACCACTACATCTCAAACATGGTACAAAAGGGAGTAGTGAGGCTCCAATACATTTCTACAGACTTGAGGTTGTTGACATTCTCACAAACCCTCTGTCCCAGATGAAGTTTGTATACTTCAGCGACAAGTTTGGAGTGGATGAGAATGGCTCCATCGTTGAGAGGGACTGTTGATGTTGTAGCATCAACGCTGACATTCTCCCTAGGTCAGGGGTATTGACCGGGTGCCATGTAATGTGGCTATGGAGAATGACCAAGATAACATCAGGGTTGGAGTGCTCCCTCAGTGATGAGGTTTTGACCATATTACCAAGGGTTACTTGGCTAGTGGGTAGAGTGAGTGTCTTAAAGCATTAGACAAGAATTTTTACCATTCAAGTGCTATGTGATGACACGGGTGAATGGTAAATGGGCCTAAGGTTTCACCATTAGTCAGGGAAAATTGACTTGGTTCCAAGCGACGAGTTGGTAAGTTGGTGACCCAAGATTAGTTTTGTTTTACCCCGGTCAGGGGTAGTTGAGCATATCCCCAAAGGGTAGTTGGCTAGTGGGTGACTAGATCCTTTGCATGATGCTAATGCAGGATGTTTTCCATGTGGTCCTGGAATGGAACATGAAGTGGATGGATACATTAACATCGCGGGCTCATTCAATCTTTTCTTGGGATGGAGAATTTTTAAAACTAAGTGGACATCTTGAGGAAGTCAAGGTAAATATCTCCCTAGTTAAGAGGGAGTGTTGATTTTTGGGTAGTTGCGGGAAGTATTCCAATGTTGCAGGAATCGCCCC
>APFE030318509.1:0-41563 GCA_000404065.3 Pinus taeda | reverse complement strand
AAATTACTAATACTTGTTGTGTATGTAGATGACATTATTTTTGGCAACAATGAAGAAGAGATGAGTCAAAACTTTGGCTTGATCATGCAGAAAGAATTTGAAATGTCCTTGCTGGGTGAACTTACATATTTCCTTGGTTTGCAAATCCACCAAAAAGAAGGAGGAATCTTTTTATCTCAAACCAAGTATCTCAAACAGATATTGAAGAAATATGGCATGGAAGATGCAAAACCAGTGTGTACACCCATGGTCACAGGATGCAGTCTCAGTGCAAATGATGAATCTGCAGCAGTACATCAACCAACCTACAGATCTATGATTGGAAGTTTACTTTATTTGACAGGTACCCGGCCAGACATCATGCATGCAGTTGGAATAGTTGGAAGATTTCAGGCAAATCCGAAGGAGACTCATCTTCAGGCAGTGAAGAGAATTTTCAAATATCTTCAAGGGACTCAAAATTATGGCTTATGGTATCCTAGAGATACAGATCTTACACTTCATGTTTATACAGATGCAGATTGGGCCGGAAGCGTGGATGACAAGAAAAGCACAAGTGGTCGTGCATTCTTTATGTGTTCCAGACTGGTATCTTGGTTCAGCAAGAAACAGAGTTCGATTGCCTTATCTACAGCTGAAGCAGAATATGTTGCTGCCGCATCTTGCTGCACTCAACTCCTTTGGATGATGCAGACCTTGCAGGATTTTCAAATCAATTGTACTCCACCGGTCTCCATCTTATGTGATAACACAAGTGCAATCAGCATTTCAAAGAATCCAGTCATGCATTCGAAGACAAAGCATATACCGATCAAATATCATTTTCTTCGGGAACAAGTTCTTGAACAAAAGGTCAAATTGGAGTATGTTCCTTCTAAGGAACAAGTTGCTGATATTCTCACCAAACCATTGCCCAGGGAGGCCTTTTGAATACCTCAGGCACAAGCTGGGAGTTGTTGATGCATCATCATGTTGAATCTCTTTTGATGGTTGTCCGTACAGGTTCAGGGGGAGCATATAATGCATTGTTGGCATTATGGATGATGTGCAGAAGGAGGTAGCTGCAATATGTCTCTGTCTCTTTCATGGTGGATTATGGTTCTTCATTTCATACTCAGGGGGAGCATGTTCTTAGGGGGAGCATAACCCTTTGCCCTTGATGTCAAAGGGGGAGAATGAAGCTGAAGATTTTGAGGTTGCCATCAAGTCCAAAGGGGGAGATTGTTGGCATTATGGTTCTGGTATATGTTTCAGATGTTGTACTTGATGGAAACACCCATGGCATGACTCTCATTTTGATGAAAATAAAGAAGTACGCAGGAGAACAGTTCAGGAGGTGCGTACCCGCATGTATACCATGTAGAGACCGCGTCCTAATACGCGAATTACCCATCCGTGAGGTGCGTACCCCAGTGCACACATTCCAAGGCAGTTAAGCGCCCACACGTGGGGTTTCTCATGGTACTTAGCCAACAGTTTTGGGTTATCATGGTTTTGGTCCGTGGTATTGTTTATTTTATTATTTTTATTGAGCCCCATGATCCTTGATTTAAGGAAGAACTAGCCTATATAAAGCAAAGGAGATCATTTGGCTTGAGCATCCTTTTTGAGTGATTGAATATCTTAAGATCTGATTTATTGGGTTCTCGGTTTAAATCGCTTGATCTATAAAGGAGAAGTTAGAAGCGAATCTGTGAAGGGCATCTCTTGAGCGCAAGTTCAGATCTGAGCGTCTAACTATATTTCAGCCCTAATTAGAGGTACGCAGAAGCAGTGAAGGTTCAGTGCGTGGGTACGCAGGGGCGTCGAAGAAAAGGTGCGGGTATACGCAGAGGCGTCGAAGAGACAGTGCGTGGGTACGTAGAGGTGACGAAGGATCAGTGCGTGGGTATGCAGGAAAGCTGTGATTCAGGTGCGTTTCTTTTGTAGTAGCACGCAGCGCGTTTATTCGTTTGGGTGCGTACCTGCCGTTAAGGTACGCGGCGCGATAGTTCTTCTGGGTGCGTACTTATCTTACAGTACGCGGCGCGATAGTGCTTTTGGGTGCATACTGTACGCAGATCAGAAAAAGGGGCAGTGCGTGGTCACGCAGCACAGCAGAAGGAGCTCTACGGTTGTACGCAGGGAATCAAAGGGTGGAGTGCGTAGCGACGCAGGACTGTGACAAAGAAACTGCGTATCTATTCTAAGATCTTCTGTTGGTTGAATTTTTCTGTTGATAAGGTGTTCTGGGTTATGTTCTGTTATTGTTGATCTGGTTATTACAGCTGACTGTATAATTTACATGTACTTTTGATGTATATGGATCCAGTTTGAAAATTTATGAAAAGTGGTCCTTGAAAGAAAAGAAGTAGGGGGTTGTAGCTCCCTTCCAGGAGAGACTGGAAAACGAGAGAGAGTTGTAGCTCTCTGCAGGTTGCAGCCTGCGTACTGGTAAAGGACTGCACCAGTACAAGACCATTGTAAAAGGAGTTTCTAATTTGAAAGAAGATAGAGACATATTGCAGCAGGTGGTTTTCACCCACATTGGGTTTCCACCTTATATCTGGTGTTCTTTGATGTGACTGCCTGCTTTTCTTGTTCATGCTCATTATTTATGGTATTGGTATGCAAAAATAATTCAAAGTATAAATAAGAAAGATTTGGTAAAAGAATTAGATAATACTGATTCACCCCCCCTCTCAGTATTATTATCAACACAAACCCTCAAGGATGGATCCAAGAAAATCATAAAAGGTCCTTGTTAAGTCTTTAGAGATGATAGAGCTAGCAACCTAAATGAATGGACGAGAGATTAGATCAATATTTATCTCAGATATAAATTTTTACTTCCAAGATAATCATGGGAGAAAAGAAGAATCTAGGAGGCTTTAAGGAGAGGAATAAAAGGGTATAAATAAGCAAAGGAAAGGCCTCAAGATGTATATCTGTTTTCTGTTATCCCTCAGAATTAATATTTCCAAGGATTGGAAATATGGATATGAGAACCAAATTTAGAATGGGAAACCGCACTCAGAGGAGAAGCTCTGGAACCAGATGCATGAATTAAAAAGGAATTTACAGCAAAGCATGTTTCCTGCCGAGGTACAGACCAAACTACAGTCAAAGGGACCAAGTGACCCAATAGTGTTTCAAGAGTGAGGTTAAAGGTCATGGTCCTCCTAAAGTAATCGTCATTCCTCGCAAACCAATGGTGCTCTAGAACAAATTTCATGGGCGAGACTTGTGTGGAGGTTAACCTACGAGACTTCACTAGAGTTGAAAATTCCACCTTGATCCGACAACCTAGATTAATTCTGGGGGTGACAGAAGGGCTCGTCCTCCACAAGCCGACCTGATGAAGTATAATGGGGTCCACCCACCAGGTGGTCTACCCCCGTTGGCCCCTTATAACAAGTGAATACATCACAAAAAGGTAAAGGTAACTTTGTGATCCCCAACTCCCACTCTCCGGTCCTCCTTTCCCGACCAATCCCAATTCACCACGTACCACCTTCACTCCTAACGCCATCACCTCGCCATGTGTCCCACCTTACTATAAAGTATCCACTCCAATTCCCTTTTTCGATAACTACTCTACAGTACCAGGTGTGAATATCCTAGATAGTCACCTATGCAGGACCTCCTTCTCAAAGTACCTGGACCACCTAAGGACTTCCTCCCAACATCGCTTTGAGCTGCTCCTACAGGCTCCAGGTAACCCATCACCCGACCACCTGTGATTTGTGTTTTTTTCGCTCATTAAAATGAAACAAACGACGCCTAAAACAACTAAAACCCATGAGGTCAAGTCTCCTTCTAGCTTTGAGCCCCTACTAGTTAGAGAGAGCCAAATTACAAACCCAACATGTGCTTACCAACTTTCGAACCTTCACTTTGAGCTATTCATTGGCCATATATGGGGGGAAGACACCTTTCGAGTTTTCAATTCCCGTTTCTATTTCCAAATCACACCCTCAGTCCATCACTTCCCGAAGTTTATTTCATGGCTCACTGCAACATGTCTAGATGAAAAGAATTATTTTGTCTCCACCTTGGGAGCTAAAATACTGGAAGTAACCCCCGAATTGATTTAGAAGGCTCTAATTTTCTCGGTCTCTCCTACCATGTAGTCATTTACTGATGTTACCCTAACTCATCACTTTGTTACTCTTCCTCCCCATGAGCATCAGTCCTTCTTAGACCAAATCTTAGCCACGAGAGTCAAATCCCTGCTCCATGATGAGTCTTTCACAATTATCCTCTTTAACGAGTTTGTTTGACCCATTCTGGCTGCAATTGCATGTTTATTGGGGGAAGACAACTCCCATATGACCAATAAGGCCATCCTGGGATTTCTACATAAAATGAAGCAACCTGGTTGTCTGCTCGATATTCTTCTCTACCTATCTATGGCCATATGCTTCCAACTTCATTAATTTCCTGCCACTTCTGACTTCTGCTATTAATCACTTATGTTCTACCTATTTATGTATACCCACGTCGAAGAGATTGAATGTTTGGGCCTTAGCATGATTTCTCACAACAAACAATAGAATTCCATCTTCAACTGGAATATTTCTATCAGAAGAAGACACGACATTGGTAGGTACTCTCAGTTCATCTCAACCTTCATGGCCATTTCATACAGGATTATCCATTGGACCTCACCACCCAGAATCTTCCCTCAACAAAAAGATCTCCTCCAACTTAGCAAAGATTCTATGCTAGGAGACAAGTACCTCTATGAGAATTGCACGAAGCTTAGGGTTTATGGGTATGTGCTTTGTCCCTATCACCTACTAGTTTTCATGCCTATGAGAATCTTTGCCCTTGAATTTATTTGATAACTCCTGAGCATAGAACCGCTTCACTTCGTACCTAGAAAGAAAGGGTCTCTCTTTAAAATGGGACAACCTGTGGGTCCTTTTGTGGTGAATACAAGACATGATTTTAAAATAGTTGAGGCTTCACTTGAAACCATGGATCTTGAAAAGGGGGACATTTGGCACTATGATCCCAAGGGCATCATTGCCCGAAGGAGAGAAAAGATAAAAGCATTAACTTACACACATGAGTGCAAGCCTGAAATTGAATGGAAAGCCAATTTTTATTCATGGCCTCTTAATACAGAAATCGAGACCGAATCCCCAGTAATCATGGGCAAAGCGTCAAAGGCGATAATTGACCAAGTTGGGGATACTAAGATGGAAGAAGAGCACATAAATAAAAAGGCTAGGAGTCAAGGCTCAGAAGAAGAAGAGATTGTGATCCAACTAGTTGAAATAGGACCAGATCAGCTGGACTTTCAGATTACTTTAGAGGATCGACCACCATCTACAACTTCATCTTCTACAGAAGTAACGATCTCATACCCTAAGGAAAGTGCTGCTACCAATGGATATACTTGGCCTATAGGAAATGAAACAATAGAAAAGTCAGGGAGAAAATATAATGGGTAATGTCTTCCCAATCAGTATCTCACCACACACTGTTACTAGTTGCTATGGACTTGCAACATAATCAGATGAAGTTTTCATTACAAAACCCATCAACATAGTCATTACCTTCAGGGCCTCAATTTAAAACCTTGGATGTTTCCCTGGATTTAGAAAACATCCCCTTACTAGATAAAATAAACTTTCATAAGTAGGTGGGGGAAGTGGTGTACAATGATCTCAACAAAAATGCCATGACCATTAGCAAAGCTAAGACACTATTAGAAAAGGCTTCAAATAGGGTAAAATTGGAGAAGGACAATTCCAAAGCCCTGCATATACGGAATGAAGGTTTCAAGGAGTTGATAATCAAGTTGGGAATGAACCCAGAAAAAAAGACATGAGTAGAAACTCTTCTTCAAAAATCTCATAAAGAGATCTAGGGACTAAGATAGAAGTTGAAGATGTCAGGTAGTGAACATGTGCAGACTAAGGAGCTGGCTCAGGTTGAGTTGGAAAAGGAGAATCTAAAGAAAGATTTGGTAGAAATAAATGATGAGATAGTGGCTCTTAAACAAAAAGTGGCTGAAATACAAGAAAAAAAGAGTTCTCATGTGTGTGTGGTGGCAGTACCTGAAGATCCACAAAACCCTACTAAGCAGCTCACCAAGGCCTTGACCGAGCTACAACTCTCGGAAGGAGATTTGAAGAGGGTGCAAAGAGACTTATATTCTGCTAAATTGGATCAGAAAGAGAAGTAGTTGGAGATTACATTGAAAAACATTGAACTCGTCAACGAAAATATGCAGTCAGTAGGACATGAGGTTACTAAGCTAAAAACAAAGTTGAAGGAGAATATGTCTCTTTTAGAAGAAAGACAACTGGTATGGGACGAGATCAATGAAGAAATGAACTGCAATTGGGAGCATGTAACATTAATGCATGAGAAAAAAGTTGCAAGAAATGAGTTCAAGCAATTCATCATGGATGCCAAAGAAGAAGGTGAAAGAGATTCCCACATTGCCAATAGATTTATTCACTTGATAAACGAGAGGCCAATTGAGGAGATGAGGCCCATCGAAGTAGTAGATAGAGTCATCGTTGTAATGGACATATCTAAAATAGTCATGAGAGAGGAAGCCATAGTTAAAGATGAACAATGTCTTGGAATAGTAATAAAATAAGTGGCCTCCTTTAATGCTGAACTTGACAGGGTAGTACAAGCTAGGTTACCCAACTACTAGGAACCTCGTGGGGAGTTTCTCTCTTGGGAAAAGTATAGTTAGAGGCTAGTGGAAGCTAAAAGAAAGGTCGATTTGTCTCATGAGAAAACAAACACTCTCAAATGGAAAACAATAGTGAATTTTCTGAAGAAATAATTCCAACTACTGGGAATGGTGAGAAGTATTTTTCATCATAGGTTAGATTACTCTAGTATAATCGATTTAAAGGTCAATTATCAATGGTTCAACTCCATCCCTCTTCCAACTTCAACATTATGGTAGTAATTTGAGTAGTTGGTTAATCCACCAACTGTCTAAGTCATCGAACCACAAGCACATCATACTCCAAAACATGCTACCTCGGCCCATCTTCCTTAAAAATGTTTCTAATCATGTCGATCTTGACATCTTATTTGCATCTTTTATTTTACTCACATTTTTGAGTTTTATTTTTCTCTGTTAAGTTGTTACATTTCAGTTGAGTACAATTGTGTCATCAGACACGCTGAAGTTTTGAAGCGCTTAGTCATCATGAACAAATCAAGAAAATAATATTTTGTAACGACCTCTCTCTTTCTTAGAGGCACTATATGAATAATTTTGAAAGAGGGAACAAGGGTTCATAATTTTTGGAAAAGAACTCTTTCTCGTTTCATAAGAACAATATTATGAATCTCGATGCATGTATGCTTCTCTAGAAATTAATGCAAGATTTTTGGAGATTCCAACTTATTGGGTTTGCAGTATGTTCCTTCTCCTTTGTGTTTTTTCATATATGTTGAATTATTATCTCAGATCTCATGTCAAGTAGCTTCTAGATGTATTTCTCATAAAAATACATATTCATTTAGATCAAATTGTTAATGAATAATGCCTGTATGGATATGGAAATCAAGTCTTTAAAAGTGCTCCATGTATCTTAGCGCCTCATAAACATTTCTGTTTCTCTTGTTTCTTTCTAAATTCATATGTATGGAATTCTTAAATTTTAAGCTCTGTATGATGGGTTTCACCTCTACTTTCTTCTGTAACCACATATGTTTAAAATAGTTTATTAGATGCAACCTCTAATTAGCATTGGCCACCATAGATTAATGTATAATGTTCTTGTTCATTCTTATGTGTATCAGTTCATATATTGTATCTCTTATGAATGGTTCTAAATCAAATTCATTTGAATTGTATGTAAAAGTAAAAGTGTTATGAGTTTCAAGTCAAATTTGACAACACTTATTAAAATGTCATAAGCACTGGTCTCCTCTCAACCTAGAGGTTGTCCCTAGGAGTGAGAACATCTTCTAGCACTGTTGTCGTGGAATGGATTAGAGAAATTTTCCCTCAGCACAACATTCATACAATCTTTGATAAGGTGAGAAAATATGTGTGGGTTGTAGATTTATCACCTTGGCTACTCCACAATCCAACTATAAGTTCATCACCCTGTCTTTTAAGAGATCCCATACCTGCTCAGGTACCTTTTAGCAAAGAACGCCATCTATATTTGATTCGAAAAAACTGATATCTAGAATTATTTGGAAGGATAAAACCCCAACTACTACTGCCACTATCTCCTCATTTCTTGAAACATCTTTGTCCAGATCATAGAATGTTGTAATTCATTGCTCTGATTTTTCTCCTAGAGTCCTAGTATATCCTTTAGAAAGTGGTCAGATTTTTAGTACTACTTCCCTAAAAGTCAAGGAAGAAAAAGCTTCAGTCAATAGTCCTTCTTTCTCCTTCCATCCCCTCCTTGAAGTTGAGGAGGTTAAATACGTCCTCAAGAGCAATCCTACTCAAAGTGTGAACAATTTCTCAATCCACTGTCAATCAATTATCTTGCATTCTGACATAGCACAAACACCAATAATAAACCGAGCACCACCACCTTTGCTCCATATGGTCGTCCCAGGTTTCCTAGTAAATAAATATGCCCCCTTAGACCTACCTCAGCATTTGAATGCTATGCCATAGGATTATCTCAAGCTCTTGCCCATGTTTAATGGAGAAACACAAAGACATATAGAAGCTTTTTGTGCATTTGTAGAAAACTTAAACATTGAGCACCTGGATGTAGTGTTGAGGCTTTTCGTCCAATATTTGGGTGGACAGGCCAGGAAATGGTTCAATTCCTTACCAGATGATTCCATTACCACTTGGGAAGAGATGGAAAATTCTTTTATGCAGAAATGGGGGGCATAAGAGAGATCACAGATATATTTTCACTGAGTTTAATGTTGTGATAAAGAAACATTATGAGGACGTCTCAAGGTTTATAAAAAGATTTAATAAATTGTATAACAGTCTACCTGGAGAAATTAAACCTCCACAGGCGGCTACAAGAGTAGTTTTTGTTGGGGCATTTGAATCAGAGTTCAATTTCACACACTGAGAGAGGAAGTCCTATACCCTGGACCAAATTCAAATTGATGCTTTTGAGGTAGAAGCAAATTTTACTTAAACCAAGAAGTCAAGAAGCAAGACTGACCTCGGGGAGAGGAAAAAGTGGAAAGATGAAGCAACTTCTTCAAGTCATGGAAGAGAGTCCAAAGAACATAAGCTGGAGGAAATTGATAATTTAATACATAAATTATCAAATAAACTGGTAAAACTAGAGCTAGAAAATGAAAACCTTCCACGATAAAATTCCCATGCTCCTAATTGAGGCTTCAATCCACAATACAGAAGACCTCCCTTGCAAATATTGCAAATGGAGAGAAAAGAATAATAAGACCACATCCATCCCCCATTATATATAGAAAACGATTTGGAGGAGCATATACAAGATTCCAATGAGGTTCAGGGAACCTGTATTCCTCTTTCTCTGATGAAGAATAGGAGGCCAAAGAGTATGAAGAAAAGGGGAATGATCTAGTTGCAATGCTAAATGACGGTGAGATTTAGGATTACTGCAAGTAGTTCACCGATTTCATGCTACCCAGATGCATAGGAAATATGATCTTTGGTCCTCTAGAAAGAGATCAAGGGGTCAAAACGAAAATGATGATGCTTCCTCCAAAAAATCCTCCTAGGCCAACTGACAAAGGGAAGTGGCCTTTAGATCCACTTACACAGAAAAGGGAGTCCTGAGATCAAATATGCCATAAGCCAGAAGCCCTCAAAGAAGAGAAACCACCTTCCCTATCTAGACCCATCCGTGATAAAGAAAAAGAGCTTGTATATGTCATCACTGTAGAAAAAGGCCCTGCTATCTTTAATTTTCAAAAAGAACTTGAGAAAGTCAAAATTATGATCCCATTGGTTGAACTATTGAAACATCCCACCTATAAGGCCCAATTTTCCCAGTTCACATGTCCATCTGCTTCAGTCCCCTCACATGATAGTTTGAATCTCCAAGAAGAAAAGACAATGGTCATCTTTGGACCCCATGTTGAAGAACAAGATCCTTCCACATCACCTTTTTATGTTACCTTAGTAGTGCATGACGTCCTGCTTCATAACTGCATGTTAGACTCAAGTTCTTATCACAACTTGATGCCACTGTCTATTACGGAGAAACTAGGGTTGCAGATAACTCAACAATACAAAGACCTCTACTCTTTTGAATCTAAGAGGGTAAAGTGCTCAGGAATGATTAAGGAATTAGTGGTGAATTTGGTTTGGATCCCAGTAAAATGTGTAGTAATGGATATTGTAGTAGCTGACATCCTACAAGGTTCGGTATGATTTTTCCTAGGTCTTGGGGATAAAATATTAGAGGTTCCATCAAGATGGATTTGACCTATGCCATGTTATATAGGAAAATGACCTCCTCATCATCTCAGAGGAGAAAGGCAAGATGACTGAAAGATTGAACAAGTTCATAGTCCTATTTTCCAAGTTAATGCTCCCTAGGAACTAGCAAGGTGCTTTATAAAGCTTCCTAGCAATGAAACATGTGTGTTAGTCCCTAGGGTAATCTTTATGTTGCCTTGGGGACAACGTAAGTAATCTTTAGTGAGTTTCTGAAGGTCAAAGGAGTAGGTTTACCAAATAATATCCATATATTCACTCATATGTCAGCCCATAAAGCAGGGAAATATCGATATTCGACCTGTTTGAGGAATCACTATTCCTAACGGAGTCTAAAAATTAGGGAAAGAGCGATAAAACATGGAAACATCCTAGATTTTTCCCAAAAGAACTCATGAAAGGATTGGCAAGACTTATCCTCTCATGCTATATATTTGAGGCTTGGGGCATTGTGAAAGAGGTCGGAAGTATTGAAAGGATTGCTTATTGACTATTGAAGCTTTGTATCAGAGATTGGATCATTAAGAGGCTAAGAAGAGAGAGAGAGGGGGGAGTTAGAGGATTAAGGGAAGCTTGATGCAATTGATGGTTGTAATCACTCTTTCATATCATTAATATAGACTCGCAGTTGTGTTGTCTACTCCATGGCATTGGTATTTTGATTTATTTACATGTTTATGCAACACTATTGATTATGAGTAGCTTCTGTATGTGTAGTTAGATATCCTTATGTATTTTTGCATTGATTATCAAGGTTATATGATGTGATATTACGTCTCATCTTGTTTATGTGCAGGTATTGATCTAGGAGCTAGCTAAGAGGTCTTCTGATCCGCTACTTTGAGTTCTCCGACAATAACACACCAAGATCTGAGGTAAAAATCCTCCTTCTTACTTTAATTATCATTTCATTAATATGGATATGTGCATGTATCTTTGTGCCAGATGCAGCTAATCTGATCTGTTTGCCAAGGATCTTGGGAAGATATTTGAGGGTATTTCCACCACAATCACTCGTGCATTAATCCCTATAATAGAATTGGCGACTCTATTGGGGATTATACTTCATTCCCGCTTTTCTCCTTCCGATTTCCCAGATCTTCTTTCTTCCAGGACATGTTGTACTTCTTGATTCCCTTTCTGATCACTCAATACTATACATCACCCTTCTCACAGTGCTTAGCTTTTGATCTAATCCCAACAACCTTGTTTTAGAGCTTATACCACACAAACACACCCCAACAGTGAAACCAGTTCTTTATAAAGCACTGTTTCCCATAAAACAGAACATTAGTGTAGCCACAAACTCTCTGCGTCCTCTTCTGAAGTGCAATAGCCAACCAAATCTTGATAAACAACCAGTTCTTTGAACTCCTGGGTTGGGGAAGCTACTTGTAGGTTGATCAAGGATCTGCAGTTGTGCATGTTTGTTTGGCTGTTTGTTTCCTGAATAGATTTTTCTTTTTAGGAAAATAGCTTTACTGCTTATGTTTTTCATAAAAAGAAAATACAATTTTTTTACATTTTTCTGCTTAGTTGGTTAGATTATGCATTTATTTGGTTTTAAAAGTTGTTAGAGAGGATTGCATGTCTATATGTTGTGCTTGTGTTTTACTGTACTGGATGCATGGTATATATTGATGTATAAATGACCCTCTCCCTGTAGAAGCAACTCATTCATTGAAGTGAAATTAAAATCATTTTTCTGCATGGTTTGTGTCAAAGTCCCACATAACTCCATACATCAACAACCCCACTGAAGACATTAACAAAGTACATTTAAAATTTACCTCGTAATAAAATCAATCAACAACTCTTTTATGAGTAAACACGCATCTTAGTCTAGGCAAGGATCACGGGTTTGGCATTTGTGAGTTAATTTCCCAAGATTGTAAATCGAGACTAGTTTCATTAATGAGGGAAATCCTTCTGCACTCATACTATCCGGGACCACTCTAGTCAAAGCAAAGCTAAATGCGAGAAAACATTGGAATGTGAAAGAAGGTAGCTAGCCTTCGATTATATCTCCTTTAAGTATTCTGTGTATCAGGGATCCCTTCAGGGATATTAGAGCTAAGTCGGGAACTTAGGTATCCTACCCACATAGCATATTGTCTACGACCATGTCCCCCCCAATAGTGTCTTTGATTTGAGGTAACCATAGCGGCCATACTTTTTAGGGACGAACATAATGTGACTGGCGCAGGTTTCCCTTGTACCTAAACAAACAAACCTACTCTGTCTTCAGGTTTTGGGAGGGTTCTCATATTCATGAGAGTGCTTGGTCCCTTAATATGAGGTTCCGGTGAAGCTCAAGAGTAATCGTAACTGTAAATTTTTCTAACTCTCTCTTTTATCCATTGTGATACTCGGTTTCATCTCTAGAAAACGGTGGTTATCAGACAGAGTCACACCCTCTGCTTATTGATTGACTTGTTTAGAGTATTTTTTATTTTTTAGGTGCCAGTTTGTTATCACTGAGGCTATAATAAATATCACTATAAAAATATTTTGATAAAATATATCGGTCATCGTGGCTACATACAACCCCCGTCGTTAATCTAGATGACTACAAGGTCTTCCTCTACTAACTGTGGAGGATCCGTCAAGCCCTAGTGAGTTGGATTACCCATCTTCAGGTAATCAGTCTCCAGTATCTAACACTGAATTAGTCTATACATCCCACGACTCAAGTCTACCAAGATATTTCTTTACTAAAGGTTTCATCCCTCCATATAATCCTCCGATCACAAATCCATTGGGACCGTTATTGATTCAAGTTGCACTTGTATCACCTATGTCTTCCACTGTACCTATACCCACCATCCCATTGACGACTAACATGTCGTGGGCTTTCGTGGACACTTTTTGTCCAACCTCACTTCCCTAGTTGACAGTCAGTACTACACTACTGATGGAAAACCCTTCTATCCCAACTATGCTAGGTCCGAGCACCATAGTTACACCCAACACGAGCAGAACCCAGTACAAACCACTTTTCACCCCTTATGTGTCATCTCCTGGACCTTCGCCAAGCGCTCCACATAGTGCTCCTTATAGTGCACCATATAGCATGGTTAGCATGGGTCCCTTCATCAACCCCTTTGGATGGAATCCTTTGTTTAGTTCCAACCCTTAGGCTCAAATGCCTAGGGGCACCATTCTCAACATGCATATACTAGCCTAAAACATTACAGTTCCCCCTCTGTTTATAGGAAAAACTAGACAATCATTGATTGACATGAATCCTCCATATGCCAGTCAAGCGCTGACGACCAACTATGCGGCTGGTGGGATCCCTCAACCCGATCTCACTCAATCCATTTAGGCACCCGATTCTTAACCTCAAATGAGTCAAGGGGGCACTTACTATCCTAGGGGAAATCAAGCTTATATCCCCCAACCTAACAACCCCTATGGACATCCACAATATATGAATATGCCCCAAGGAAATTACCATTCCACAAATCTTGTGTATAATGTTCGAAACAATATGATGGGAGGACCACAAGGACCCTCAAGTCATTTGTCATCACCTTGGTCTAAATCGAGGGCATCAAATAATTTTCCTTTTTTGGCAACACTTGACACTCTTGATTTATACAAGTTCACTAATGACCCCATCTTCCATAACTTACTTTGGCCTCCAATCATGCACAAAATTCCTACCGACATCCTGAAGTTCGAAGGGAAACAAGGGGACGATCTGGGTACACATATCACCACCTATCATCTATGGTAGATGTGCAACTCACTGGTGGATGATAGTATCTGTCTTCCGCTCTTCCCCCACACCCTTACTGGCAATGCAGCCAAGTGGTAGATTGAGTTACCATGTGCATCAATCAATACCTTTGGCACCTTAGCGATGGAATTTTTAAAGCACTTTCAGCTACCCATTCGCTATGAAACCAGGATAGAACTCCTTACTACCTTACTCCAAGACACCACTACCCACATCTCCAATCATATCCATGAATGGAGACGTAGGCGGAGGCTTATCAAAGCACCCCTCCCAGATTATCTATTAGCAGATCGGTTCTACAAATCTCTTCTCCCCCAAATCACTAAGGATGTTGCCATAGGTGGTATGGTTACTGAAGACCAATCTATTCGTCATGCCCATCACTTAGATTTGATTTATTCATAGTCTGTCACATTATACGACATCATTACTAATGCCCCTAGAACTTCCAATTCTCCTGCTACTCAGCAACCTGGTGCGCATGATGATGGTATTATTGGTGCGACCTCTAGGGTTGCTGTAAATCAACTTAGCAGACACATTGCTTAGTTTTCTATTGATCCTGCTACCAAATCGGCTGCTCTTCCTACTACTGCGATAAAATATATGCAATCTACACAAAAACCCAGTGGTAAGAATAAGAAGAATAAGAACAATGCTACTCCTTCTGAAGAGCAGTCAGCTAAGCAGTCCAACCCAAAGCAGAATTTTTTTGCACCACCTAAGATGGGAAAGGACAAAGTTGTCAAGTTCCCTTGCAAAATCTGTGTGGAAGACCATATGACACATTGTTTTCCATGCCTCCAAGAATGCATAGGTATCCTTGCTCAAAAGGACATTGGTCGGACCCTTGCAATCCTAAACAACCCTTTCCCTGCTTAGCAACAGCATCATCTTATTGTAAACCAGCCTCAACGCCTACAAAGGGGAAATGATGGTTCGCATCATCCTTCAGTTGGTGAAGGATCATCCACCATTTGTACCTTTGAAATGGTTGATCTTCAAACAAGAGCCAAAATTTATGGAGCTCCAATCACTAACGCTAAGGAAGCATCCTCGAGTTCAACCCATCACCACCCAGTGATCTTCATATCGAGCGACCAATTGTTGATCTTGTGATTCACCCCCAAAAAGGGTCACTTCATCACACAAAACATAATACATCTGCACATGCTTCCTAGAACTATAGTGTTGTAGAATATTTGGTGCAAGCACTGTCATCTATGTCAGCACTCAAAGTATTGCAAACTTGTTGAGAACAAAGGAAAGCTCTGCTTTCGGCTATTGGTGCGGCTGACCCTCAGGATTCCATGCTAGCAAGATTAGACATGGAAAAATGTAGACCTCCCCTTTCACACCGGCTTGCATTTCAGGTGAATTTTTTTCGAAAGGATGAGGGGTACATAAAACTATCATTGACGAAGGCGCTTTGACTTGCATCATGTCGTCTTCACGTTGGCTCACTTTGGGTTCTCCAACCCTCTCCCCACCATCAAACTCCCTTAAATATTTCGAAAACCACACTTTCATCCCAAAAGGTTACCTTTCTAGCTACCCCATCACTTTGAGTGGGAAAACGATAACGGTGGACATTGAAGTCATGGATCGAAAACTCGAATATAATATGCTGTTGGGTTGTAGTTGGACTTATGCCATGACTGCTATTGTGTCTACTGTCTTTCATACCATCCTATTTCCATTGAATGGAAGGATAGTCAAAGTGGACCAGTTGTCCTTTTGCACCCCAAATTACTCCTTGTTACCTAGTGGCTCTGTACCTTTAGTGGGTGTAATCCCTGACTCTTATGTCAATATCAGCATTGGCCTTTTGAAGGGTTCTTCCCTGATGGGTTGTTTTCCTCTCCCATCGCCCGTGGTTCCACATACATTTTCTATGGTCTCATCTATTTCTCATGAACCAACCAATCCCTAGATCCTCCCATCCCCTTCATACATTAACTCTTACGGAGAACAAATGTTGTTGTCACTAGCCAAATTGGCCTATCAAGCCATTCAATCTGCATCTAATTCTCCAGTCACTTTGGTCATGACCAATGGTACTACCTCCTCTCCCATAAATGCTCCATCTAATGATCTCCTCCATCAAGTCCTACCTTTGGATGAATCTATTCAATAGATCATGTGTTTAGAGGATGGACCTTGGGAAAATTCTCACCATCACGTTTCGATATTTGTTTAAGATGTGATACCTATACAAATATTGTCCTTCGAAACACCTTAGATCGTTCCCTCGAGTTATACAACCATCCAAAATTTGATTCAGAAGGGAACATGGGCAATCTTTCTAAGGCACTGCTCATCGATATTTCAGTCAAGACAAGCATCATGGAAAATATACAAATTGGAGCTGACTGCACTTCTAAGGAAATTGCAAGCTTCACCTGCCTTTTCAAGGAATTCTGTGATGTATTTGCTTGGTATTACGAGGAAATTCCTGGCATAGATCCATCTATTGTCCAGCATGAGGTCAAGGTTTATGACAATGCCAAGCCTGTTCGCCAAAGACTTCGAATAGTCCACCCTTGCAAAATTACAGCCATCAAGATAGGTGGAAAAATTGTTATGTGTTGCTTTCATTTACCATGTTCCCTTAACGGAATGGGTTTCCAATCTGGTTCTTGTAGATAAGAATGAGGGTACCATCCATGTCTGTGTCAACTACCAGGATCTGAACATTGCATATCCAAAAGATAATTATCTGACACTGTTCATCAACCAAATAATCGACGATTACACCAATTGTGAATCCTTCTCATTGATGGATGGTTTCTTAGGCTATAACCAAACTACCATAAAACCCACGGACCAGCACAAAACTGCCTTCATTTTCCCTTGGGGAATATTTGCATATAGAAAAATCCCACTCGGTTTAAAGAATACTGGAGCAACATTTCAATGGGCCATGGACTACGCATATTATGATATCAGACACATTGTTCAAGATTACTTGGACGACCTTCCAGCCCATTCCAAGAAGCGAACTCAACACCTAGTTGATTTACGAGCAATTTTTCTTAGGTGCAGGTTCTATAACATACGTTTGAATCTACACAAATTTGTTTTCTTTGTCAATTTGAGACACCTACTTGGTTGCATTTTCTCCAAAGATGAGATTAGGGTTGATCTTGATAAGGTAAAGGAAATTACTCAATTTCCCGAACAACAATCCATTCTATAGCTCCAACATTTGCAAGGGAAAGAAAACTTCTTATAACGATTTATCGTAAACTATGCCGAGCTAATGAAATGATTTATGCACCTATTGAAGAAGGGAATCCCATACTTGTGTGATGATCAAACCCAGCAATCATTTGATGCCTTGAAATAGGCACTTATATCTTCCCCACTGCTTAGTGCTCCACACTATGTGTGCAACTTTCTCCTCTATCTGATAGCCTCTCCATCTTCTATTGGAATGGTGCTGGTTCAAAATCATGATGATCTTAGTGAGCATGTGATATATTATCTCTCAAAAGGCCTAGTTGGGCCTGAATTCCGATAGTCACATGTGGAAAAGTTGTCTTTGTTGTCAATCATTGCCGACACTATATACTGCTGCGACTAATTACCGTCATCGCTTTGGAGAATCCCATGAGACACATTTGATCTCGTCAAGCCATTGGAGGAAAATATTCCAAATGAATTGTTATCCTCCATCAATTTGATTTGGTTTTCATCACTGCCAAGGTGAAAAACTCCTTAGTCTTCGCAGAACTATTGTCGGATCTTCCCATTGTCAATCCAAATGAGATAGCCCATGATCCTCTTCCTAATAAATTTGTCTATCTAGTCGACTCAACTGACCCTTAGTATGGTACCTCCAAGTGCAACGATTCCGCCTTGAACTATCGTCAGGTGACTGTCGTCAGATCTAAAACGAAGCTTGACACTATTTAGTGTTGAACAATACTTTATATCATCATGGTGTTGATACAGTTCTTTGAAATTTCCTCACTCATGCAGAGACATAACATGTTTTAAATGACTGCCATGTTGGGGCATGTGGCGTTCATATTTCTGGCATATATACTGCCTAGAAAAATTTATGCGTAGGATACCACTAGCCAACCTTGTTCAAAGATTATATCAAGGCAATCCGGTATTGTCACCCTTGTCAAGTATTTTAAAAGAAAATGTGCACATCCATGACCCCCTTACACCTGTTTATCTCTGTCGGCTCTTTTCCAAATGGGGTATTGACTTCGTCAAATGTAACCCCACTTACTCTGATGGACACAACTACATTATTGTCGCTATGGGCTACTTTACGAAATGGGCTGAAGCCATTCTCACTTTTAGGTCTGATGGAGAAACCGTGACGTTATTCATGTTCAATTAGGCGATCTGTCGTTTCGGTGTGCCACGCATGATCATTACAGACCATGGTTCTCACTTTCAGAATCACATGATGTCTGACTTAACATTGTTGCTTGGTTTTCATTAGGAACAATGTTCCTCCTACTACCCCAAGGCTAATGGCCAAGTGGAAGCCATTAATGGCATCTTGAAAACCATGATCTATAGTTTAATAGGCAATCATAAAACACACTGCATTGCATGTTATATCTTGCGTTTTGGCCATATCAAACTTCAATCAAAACTGCTATAGGCTTTACACCATTCCAACTTGCTTATGGCCTGGAAGTGGTACTCCCTATCAAGTGCCAAATTCCTTCCCTAAAACTTGTTTTTGAACTCTTGCTCAAAACCACTGCCAAAGAAGAGAGCTTGCTATATCACAATTAGTTGGACAAAACTAGTCGAGATGTCACCCTGGCACTCGAATCCCACAAGCATCGGGTCAAAGCCCAATATGACAAAAAGGTAAAGCCTTGTTCTTACCAAGAAGGCGATCTTGTTTTACTCTATGATAAAAAAACAAGACCTCTTCGGGGAAGGAATGCTTCAACCAATATAGATCGGTCCATATGTCGTCACCAAGCCCCTCTTAAAAGGGGCCTATGAAATTTAGGACTGTGAAGGACTCCCGCACGAGGATCCTCAAGACGGGCTCTATCTGAAAAAAATTATTATTCCTAGTATTGCACTAGGCATGTGCTTTGTAATTTTATGTATTTATTAATTTTGCTTCTTTTTGCTATGACTAGATTTTTGGAAATTTTTGGGTATTTGTCTCATACATGTTTCTCATTGTGCAGATGTCTTCATTACCCTTACCATACATAGGATATGTGGATGGTGCCTGTCATCACACACAACACATTACATTAGCTGCTTGGGTCATTTACACACCTAAGTCGACTTCCACCAACAATATTGCTATGTATGTAATTTCAGTTCTCACTGAAGTGTCATCTTAGGACATCTCCAATCTGGTGGTCAGGTTATACTCTCAGCTTGTTGTTATGCAATTGACAAATCATTATCACATTCGTAATCCAATCTTGTTATGTCATTATTTAAGGGTACGACTCTTGGAATGTCAATTTGAGTTTATTACACATGAACACATTCAAGAATTTAATGCAGTTGCTGACTCATTATAAAACTATGTATTAGGTTGGCATTTGTCTCATTTATTATAGATACATGCATGAAAGTAAATATTTACATAGTTAAAAATTTACAAAAACATTACAAAAAAGTTACATCATAAAAATGCCAATATATATATATATATCGAATCCAGTCTTTTACATCAGAAAATTTCCAAAACTTTGGTGTTTTAAGTACAAAATCGTTCTACTAAGCTTCGCTATAACATCCGCTAGCTACAGTAGGCTACTGATAATATTCTATTGCTCATGAAAACTCAGAAAAACTCTAGCTATCCTCCGAAGAGGAACCAAAAACCTCTTAGGCACATCGATGATGTGTCGCTACATATGAACAAGAATCTCCCTCATGGGAAGAGGAGGAATGCCCATGCCGAGGCCTTTTAGGTTCCTCATAACCTCGCAGAGACTTTGTGCATCATCTCCATCTTCGATAGCTGCTACTCCCATGCTAGCTCCAGGTAGCCAATCCCCTCGCCTTGCTTGGTGGTGCATGCCTGCAAGTCGCACTGGTGCCACATCTGTGTCAAGCAAATGCTTCATGTTAGTACTTTTTCACCCATAAAAACAAAAACATTACATAAATATTCAAAAGCTAAAAAATACTTTAAAGTACTCTAAAAAATCCTTATTACCTTGAGGCCCCTAATGTGTGTCAGGTGGTAGCATTAAGTTTGGATCTCTTGTAAATTCCATGCCTTCACAGGCATAGTCATCAATCATTAAGATATGTCCACTAATCCACTCAAAGAAGTCCTCTTTGAAGAAATGTTGGATTGGTCCCCCTTAAGTACGAGGACCCAGTGAAGCCCATCGCCCTTTCCTTGGCTCCCTTGGATTAGCCTAACCCACACATTCACGGCCTCATCATGGGCACTCTCTCAAGTAGGAAGTACACAATGAGAGTACCATTCCCAAATATCTTTTGGTCACGAGTCTTGCATGCTGTCAACTCTGCCTACAGCTGATGAAGAATTACCTCACACTAGTTGAATATCTGAGCTTATAAATAGTCAATAGCAAGTAACAGTTGGGCCTTCATCGCCACATGAGGACTCTTGGACCCCGCCAAGTGTACGATCATCCAAAAAATGGCCCTCATTAGCCTTGAACCGATCTACTCAATGGGGACCCTATTTCCCACTAAACCACTATCAAGCCTATAGTAAGTTTGGACAAACTCAAGGGTGGAATGTGGATTTACCCTACCCTTGGTCAAGTTTTTTCTCGTGCACCTATGCACGACAAGCCCATCAGAAAATAGATATCATCTCTATTAGTCGCGAGATCATGATCCCTGAACCAGAACACCTGTTGGTGTTCATCCCACTGTTGTATTATCCAACTCAGAAGTTCTTCCTGACCCTTCATCAGGTCAAGCGTTGCATACTTCATCAAACCACATCTTTGCAAAGCAAGTATGCATGTTGGATTGTTGGCTTAGGGGGTTTTAACCTAGGTTCAGAGTTAGCTGAGCCAACCAACAAAACCCTACACTACTAGCCCTTTCGGTAACAACCCACATAGTATAGGCTGCAGTCTCACCCGAAGCAGTATGGGGGGATGCAAGAACCAAGTTTCTGACCAGAGACTAGTGTGATGTCTTTTAGCACCTCAGATCTACCTTCGTGCAGATCGATAAGCTCTTATGGCATGTTACTGCAACTTTGTCAAAATGGCCTTTAGACCTTCATGAAGGTCTATGATCATTCTTTGCAGAACTTTAACAATCAATATATCTACTTACGTGCATCAGAGAGAAGTCCTAAATTAGGGTTCGCACAAATTTACTTAGGTTATTAGTAAACATTAGAGAATGCATCAGAGTCTTCATGAAAATACTTAAACAAGCATTGTGTACATCATTAACACTTATTCTAGAGAATTGCGCATCATTCAATCACTATTTCATAAAACACATCATTTGAGAACATCATATACTATTAACATAAATAAGCAAGAATTCTTTGAAATTGTCTTTATTGATCTTCAATTTAGGATTATAGACTCAAAACTACCCTGTGCACACAACTGTAGAGGTCCGTAAACTTAGCTGCGGACTCTACCTAGGCATCTGCACACTCAGCTGCAGAGCCTTTCTTCTATCCTACCCACTTCTCTTCGCTATCACTTTTCATCCTAGCATACTCTTGATTGCCTTAGACTCTCTAAGACACACCTATTTATAGCCTTTTTCATACAATGCCATAGTCCGCGGACCATGTGTGGATCTCAAAACTGACTCAAAATTTACATAAAATAAGGGGATAAAATCCTTTAACTCCTAGCCATCTACGCGTTTCGCATCCACAAATCATGGAGGCTTTACATTATTTACACAAAATGTATCAAAACTTGGGTTACTTTAACCCCAGAACTGACCCAGGGGATCCCATCCCAACAGGACCCCAACACAAATATCGTGACTCACCCACGAGTCACTCCTCTAGCACTGCAATCTTACAACAATGATCCCCTAGCTCCACCTGGATCACTGAGACTTCAACAACGCTCTAAGTTGCTGCGTGCTTGACTTCCTCGACCAATTGTTTTGTGGCTAGTCCTTCTACGACCAACCTCATCATTTGTTGTCTGCTGCAACCCTTTAATATTATCCTGAATGGTCATGATGACTTGATAAGCCTCCTCTAACCAAGGCTGCAACCTGGCTTTTAGCAAGGCCTCCTTCTTCTGCACTTCCTTCACTTATGCTAGGAGTTTTTTTCCTTTCGACAATTTTGCAAGGTGTTGCATTGGTGCTATGGACCGTGTAGTCGCCCTGACTTCATCATATTGCCGCTACACCTCTGTTACTTCTTTGTTCAGTGTCTGCAGGTTCAGATCCTCCTACAGATTAGTCATGAGATCCATATCTTGCTTAAACAATGTCGCACAGTTAGTGACTATGGCATCCAATGTAGCCATGCCTTCCTTTATCACGGCTCCGTGCTGCTCCCGAACCTCAGGCGGAGTTGTGGGTTGCAACTTTAACTACAAATCTGTAATTTTCATGTTGAGCTCAAATGTTATCTGTCCAACCTATGCTTTAGCCTCACGCACACCAGTGACTAGTTTTCTGATCTTTGCTTCTGCCTATGCATCCTTCGGGACATGAAGCTCAGCCATTGTCTTGCATGCCTCTGCTACTGCTGACTCCAGACTGGAACTATGCATCTGGAGTGCCTCCTTTTCTTTCAGAGCCTGCGTCTTTTCAGAAAACATCTTCTCATTTTTCACTTTGTACTCACTGATAAGGTTGAAGGCGCGCTGCTCCCTAGTTCTCAATTCATCTGCCACCCCTGTATGCATCGCGTGGAGGATCTTGTTGGAGAGTGCCACTATATTCAATCTAATGTTCTTGATCATACTCAGGATAATGTGATCGTCAGTGGTTTCTGCGTAAAGGGACCCATTTGGAAATGCTATAGTTCTGAGGTCTAGGGTCCTTACTAATTTTGCAGCTTGGCTTATCCCAGTGGTCGAGCTCGCTTGCTCCACGCTCACTTTTCAGGTGCCCACCTGTATTCTTCTTGCTTTGATCTAAAACTCACGTAGATCCTTTTGGATGTTCCCCAATGTTTGCATGTATTGCTTCTCAAACTACTGCAACACTTCCGTGGTGGTGTCCCTAATTTTGTCCCCGTTGTCATCGAGATCGCCCTCTGTTAACACCATGGGATCACCCTGCAACTTATCTGATTTTTGCTTCTTCCTTGTACCACCCTGTTGTTCCTTGCCATGTCTCTTTAGGCTAAATGGGGTGCTTTTCCCCTCATCCCCTATGTGCCCGTGCTCATTCCAACATCTAAGTCTAACGGGGTGCCTCATTCTATAGGCCATTTCGCTACAATGGCATTCACATCCATTTTTGTCACCAAATAGGGCAAGTCATGCCACTTTTGTTCTGGAACCTTCCGCGCCTGGATATATACCCTATGGAAGTCAAACTTGAATGTCATGTAGGCTGACCATTGTGTGAACAAGGTTGGGGACATCCTCAGAAACTGATTGATGCTCATGCGGAGAGACATTTCCATGAGAACCCATAATATCTTCGTCTCTGTAATATGCACTGGATCCTTTGTAGCCCATATGGAAACGAATTGTGCTGCCTCCGACAATCCTTCCTCGAGTAGAGGAAATTGGATATCCTTTGGTAATTCCAATGCAATGAGCATAATCGACAGCAACAACCAAGCATAGTGGAACAACTTGGTTTCATCTTTGGCCTCTCAGCATTTTGCGCACTGTGTAACTAGGGAAACTACTAGTGCCAAAACTTCATCCGCGCAACATTTTCGCATCACCTTCCTTTCTAGAATCTAGGCATCCACTTGCACTGCTGAGTCATTTAAAGAAATAATTGAATACCCTCACGACTTCTTCACGAGGCCGTAATCCCTCTTCATTCTTTCTGCGAGGTATTTTTCCCCAATCTTCCTACCAAACTCCTTGGTCGTGTTCGCGCCTTTATAAGCTAGGTGTGTGATTCTATGAATGAGCATGTCTGTAATGGGTATAAGCCCTCCTAGCCATAGATAGCCATCATGCACCAAGTGAGAAGTTGGCGCACATAGATTGTGTTAATGGGGGTGCGGTGATAATGGGGCACCCATAGCAAATTGAGTAACCCTAAGTGCTCGACACCACAGATCCATTCCTCCATTTCTAGTGCTCTAACACCTGATTTTGTATAATAGACCCTTCTCATATACTTATCTGTCGCCAAGTGTGATCTGTGAGGTCTCAATCCTCCATTTTTAACAGTGGGATCCTCGCGAGCCACAAACCTTCGAAAGGGACTTTCCTAGGTAGCAGGGCTATGGATATGGTGAACTTCATAGAATCCGGGTCCTTCATGAAATTTTCTTTTCCCTTCCATGGAGGGATATACTCAGGGAGCCTTGTTATGGGCTCTGATCCTTTAGCATCTATATCCTCTGTTCCCCGGGCTTCTTTCACCTCCAGGTCCACTACCTTATCTGGTTATTTATCTTTCTTTTGTTTTGCTTGGGTTTCGGTATGATTTTGTGGGGAAGTGTAGACCGACACCAGCTTCTTTTGCTTATCCTTCTTTGATTTGGCTGGTTGGGTTTCTCTGGTAGGGGTAGGCTTTTGCCGAGGCGACCTCGACGCTATAGGCACATGAGCCAGAGATTCCATACTTAAAACTTCATGAGAAGCTGTCTTAGAGGAAATATTGCCAGTACTCATAGTTTTAGTGGAACTTGGTGCAATCATTTTGTCAAGAATAAACTTTTGGTTTATCTTAGACAACTTAGAAAACACAGGGCTTGCGACTAAATCTTCCCAAGCCGATCGGTTCATGCGCAAAGTGTTCTCTGTTGGAATGGCATGTGTACTTATTGGAAGTTTTGAATTCAAATATGACCATTCCCCCCAATTTCTAACAACAAATATTATTTTGGCAAAAGATCTTCAAATATTTTTTCCTTAAATACCGCCACCCCAATCCACTTAACTATCTTATGGCCGTCAAATCATGAATAGTGACTTCAATGGTAACTTTCCTGGTGTGTTGTGTGGAACCTTCCTCCATAGTGCAGCTTAATAGGTTGCCTCTTTGTCACTTTCCACGCAACCTACTTGTTGCATTGTCCTTCAAACTGGGCAGTGTAGTTTATAGTCTTGTGCTCCCTTGCAACTTCTTGGAGTGCTATGGCTATCCTGCTGCCATATAGTCATTGTGAAGGATCCCCTGTATACAACTTCAATCTTCTCTCATTCCCTCTTCTTGGGAAGGGTTCCCCATTCAGCTTTGCGAACTAAACTGCACCTCCATCTGTAATTTCTTTGAGTATATATGGCCCTAACCAATGCATCTGGAATTTACCCAGAAATTTAGTAAATTTACTATCATATAACAAGACAAGATCATTTACCTTGAAAGTGTGAAGATTGATATGGCGATCATGCCATGCCTTTTCACATTCCTTCTGTACTTGTTGATGAAATCCTACCAAAAATCGATCCTCTTCGAGCTCCATTAGATGTGCAAGCCATTCCTCCAAGGTCTCGTGATCTTCCATACCCATCAATGCTTCTATGCTTAGACTAGGTACAATGTACTCCATCAGGATTACAACTTCGACCCCATATACTAGTCTGAACGACGTTTGCCCTGTCAGCCTCTTACAAGTAGTCCTATAAGCCCATAGTACTTCAAGTACACACACATCCCAGTCATTATGCTGTGTGTGGCAGATATTCATCAGCGCATTCTCCAAAATCTTATTGAAAGCTTCAACGGTTCCATTGGCCTGTGGGTGATACTATGCACTCTTCTGATGGTAGACCTAAAATTCTTCATTCAGTGCACTCATCGTTTCGTTAAGAAAGTGTGTACCTCTATCACTCATCTAAAATTTTGGGTAGCCAAATATGGTTAAGTAATACTAAAGACATTGTTTTCGTAGACCCTATACAATCTTTAACCAGTTGTGCTTCCGCCCATCTAGTTAGATATTACATTGTGGTGATAATGTAATGCGCACTTGTTTTCTTTCTCGGGGGCTGAATTGGTCCAACAAAATCAATCGCTCATTTTTCAAATGGTTGCAAAGAGACTTGAGGTTGTAATGGCAATTCATCCCTTCACTATGGTCTGCCAGTTCTTTGACATGCATTGCATGCCCTACAATACACCTTGGAATCCTTGTGCAGCATTGGCGACCATAGACCTGTGCGCAAAATATTCTGCACAGTTGCCTTGCCTCCATAATGACCTCCCACAACTCCTCCATGATCTTCAACAAGAATGATATCCCTCTCAAAGTCCAGCACATATCTTTGCAATATTTCATTGGCACCCATCTTATACAATTGTCCCACAATGACTAAAAAATTAGTCGTGTGCACTACTAATTCCTTATTTTGATGACTTGTATACCCTTCTAGTGCCCATTTCGTAGTCAAGAAGTGAATAATGTCTACAAAATGATCATCTGCTACATGCACTACAAAGAGTTGCGCATCTGCCAACCCTTCCTCAAGATTATTAGGCTCCTCTCCTGTTTTGATCCATGACAGATGTTCAAGTCCTGCATTTAACCTCCTTGGCTTCACAATGACTTCAAAGTCGTACTCCTGAAATAACAACAACCATCTGCAGATCTTCCCCCCCAACATAAGCTTATTGACCAGGTACTTCAAGACAGAAGGATTTATGTACGTTTTGAAATTCCCTCCTAATAGATAATGCCTGAATTTCCGCAGTGCGTACACCATGGCCAATCCTTCACGCTCAGTCATTGAATAATTGTTCTCAGCCTTCGATAATTTCCTACTCGTGAATGCTGTAGGATGGTCCATTTCTCCTTCACCAGCCTGTGCTAAAACTACACCCAACACAATGCAAGAGGCATCCACATGTACGTGAAAATCCTTTTTCCAATTAGGGAATACCAAGATCGGCGTGGTGACCATCTTTTCTTTTAATACATCTAAGCTGCATGACATTCTTTGTTCCAATAGAATATTGTGTCCTTCTTCAGCAGTTTCTCCATGGGTGCAATAATTTGAGCATAGGCTTTGATAATGTTTCTATAATATCCTGAATGTCTCAGCGTGGCACGCAACTACTTAACGTTCCTCAGGGCCTCCAAATTCACAACTACTGCAGTATTTGCAGGGTCCACCATTAGTCCTTGCTTGCACACCTTGTGACCCAACAAAATCCCAAAGGGAACATAGAAAAGGTATTTCTTCAAGTTCAGTGCGATCTGGTATCTGTGACAAGTATCCAACATCAGGCGCAAACTTGCTACGTGGCGCTTTAATAATCTGTCGTGAAGGTCATTTTGCTCCTATCCTCTAGTGCAATCTTAATCTAATGATACCTAGAGAATTTGTCAATGAAGGAATATGCCTCCTGGCCTCCAAAATTATCTAACACTTCATCTCTAAACGACGTTGGGAATGGGTCATGGACACATGCATCATTAAGTTTCCGTAGATCTACGCAATTCCTTATCTCACCCTTTTGTTTCTTCTCCTGAGCCACCATTAGACTCACCCAGTCTGATTCTTTGATAGGTTCTATAATTCTTGCCTCCATCCTTTTATCCAACTCTTGAAAAAAAATTTCCTCGTATTTGGGATTAAGGTGATATGGCCTCTATTTAATAGGCTTTGCATCTGGCTTTAGAGTGATCTTCATCAGGCCCAAACCACCAACTATGCCCTTCAAATCTGAGAACTTAGTAGGGAAGAGATCCTGGTATTCACGGAGTAACTCAACAACTTTATCCATGGTAACGTCATCCCAATAATCTCCAATCTTTGCGAGCTTTAGTTTTGCTTTAGTGTCAATGTTTACTTTCTTGGTCTTCAATGGTGCGGTGATGTCCGAGTTGTCTATTTGTGGGCCCTTGACTTCGAGATGTCATTCTTTCTCTAGAATATTAATGTTCCTCAAATCTTCGTCTTCCTCTTCAGCGGCTACATTATAGCATTCCAGTGCATGGCATAGCTGGGTGCTCCAATCTGTTGGGTCCATTCCATAGGTTTCGTCGGCATTCTAAAGATGACCGTCTTAATCTCTTGTAGAGATTCATCGATGCTTGCAAAGCCATCTTCAAAGCTAAAGGTCAATAAGAACCCTTCCCTCAATATATCCCACTTCATGGTGCCATGACAGAGCTGCGTTTCGAGATACCAGTTCATGGGAATTGTATCCAAAGTATGGAAAAATACGTGTACCCACTATGGATCCGGTTTTGTCCCCCATGATTTAGTCCATATTGATAGGTGATCACGCAAATCGTTCCTTCCATTATATTTCTCAGTCAATCTAGTGTTAGGACACCCAAAGCGTAACATCATCATTCTTCTGTAATCTCACCATCTAGCAAAACTATCCTTATGCGTACCCCACCATCATGCGAGTGTAGTGCGCAATGCTAATTTTAAAGCTTGGAAGCGATGATCCTCAAGGATTTCTCACTAAAATTCATCCAAAAACAGATCTACATTAGTTAAACCATCATAATAGGGTAGTTTCCTTACCTCTGAGGAAACACAATGCAACAAATGTTTCATCATATCGAATCGCAGTGTGGATACTTCATGTAAGTGATTCTGCCAATGATCCAAGTCTTCATCTGAATCCGAGGTGCAGGAACTCTCCCGGTCCCATGCAATTCATCCATCTACCGTCAGATTGATCCAACCCTAATCTCGCGTTGTTATTTTGTAGATTTGATCCCATTCATCCTCACTTTAATCATAATCACGGACTGGTTTAGTATAGCACGCCTCTACGACAGGGCCCAAATGTTACTACAACCCAAAGTGATTTCCTTTTAGATGACATTGTTCTCTTCTTCAAATTGATGATCCCATTCATACCAATGGCCCAGTCAATTCCCAGGAGTGTGAAGTATGGATTACCATCATTGATGATCTCTATAACCTCAAAGTCAGTCATCATGCTTGTGCCTTCTATATCAACTGTTACTCCATATAATCGTCCCAAGAGGATGATTTTTTTCTTGTTCGCGATTCTGAGCTGAATCAGAGATGACTATAGCGCAGGTCTCCCCATTGTTTCCCATGTTTGTTTTGGAAAAATGTTCACATTAGACCCTATATACAATATGACCTGCTCCATCTCATAATTACCTATTTGCGTGGTGAGCCTCATCTTGTGCCCTGTTCGAGCCTTATGATTACCAATCATTTTGACCACCCAGTGTCGATCAGGGACCTTCTCTTTTCTGGCACATCTATTTATTAATTGCTACAGGCCTTCCACAACTTTGTTATCACAAAATAATTTTATGCAGGTATCTAAAAACATAGTAAGTATAGAGGGATCAACCTTTGGAGGTGCACTGGTCTCTTGTGCCTTGTCATGGCCTCCTGAGGTGGACGCCTCAATGAAGCTTTTCTAGGCCTCCATAGAAGTCTCCTTAGCGCAATTTAGATCAAAGCCAACTTCCTTCTTTGGGGCCTTGTGGACCCATCCGTCCTCTTCAGGTTGTTTACCCTTATCATCACCAGTTGCTATTCCACTCCTCAACACTATATTCATGTTTTGATCCTCCTCGCGAGGCTCAGCTCTCATCATCTGTAAGTTCTGTGTAGGTTGTACTTTCTTCTCTTACATTTTACTATCAACACCAGGCAGTCTTCTATAGTATGGTCAAACAAGCTGTAGTATTGACATCAGGGGTGTGTCTAATTCTGACATTCTCACACGTAGTGTCATGACTATCCAAAATTGTAACAGATGATCTAACCATGGCCTCTACCAAGCCCTCCTCCTCCTGAGCCTTGTCCTCATCCCTAATAACTTTCGCGCCCCCCCCCTGATGCCCTAATCTGGAGGCCGAGTTTCTGCTTGCATAAGGTATGTAGGTGTTCTTTCCATCATCATCTCATAGCTTCGACATTTGCACTCATTGTGGCCCCCATATTTGCAGAAGTTACAGAACAACTACTAAGGTGTCTGGATGAATTTTTGTAGTAAATGACCATTATCCATTTCATCTTGTCCAACAACCTGAAAAATAGCACACCATAGTGTAGTTCCCACACTCAGACTTTCTAGGGCTTCTGGCTTCAGGGGAATTGGTCCCCCTCTTGTGATATAATTCACGTACACTGGGCAATGATATATATCATGCCCTTGGCCCTTACACTTTAAACACCAAACTTCCACATGCACTTTTGGTTTAGTCTCCTTGTCTTTCTTCACGCTCTGTAATTCTAGGTGTAGGCTCTGTAACTGAGAGTGGATCTATTGTACCCCCAAGGTCGCATCCTAAATAGGTGATGCATGCAATCTCATTTTGATTTCCAAGGCTTTCTCCTGTGTTCCTATCTTCTGTTGTGACAAAGAAATTCTTAGGTGGGGTAGAAACGAATCTATGAACCATTTGTGATGTTGACTATCTGTGAGTTGCATGTTAGATTCTCAAATCTAACACTTCAACCTTTGATCGAATGTCATCATGATTTCTTTGAATCCAATTATTGAATGCAAGTCAAACTTAGGATTACTAAACTCCTAGCGATGCAAGAGGATGATTATAACATTACTTAATATACCAAGTTAGCACATAGTCATGGAGAGCAGTAACCAATTGCACCTTCTTTATGTTGTCAACAATAATTTTTTGCGCTTTCCACACAATATTCACAACAAACAAAAAATGCTCTATATCTTCACTCCCTATGCCTTTGAAAAATGGTGGCTTCATTGCGTTCGCCATGTTGACTGGAGGTGGTGGAGGTGGAGGTGTGGGCGAAGGTGTATGTGGTGGAGGTGGAGATGGAGGTGGAGTGGATGGTTGATTTACTCGAGGAATCCCTTGAGTGATTAGATGAACAACGCTTCGCTACACAGTCTGTTCTACCCCTTTGTTGTCACTTAAAGGAGGTCTAATCAACGGACTATACTTCGGTCATGATCCTTAATGATTTCTAGAGAATCGTCCACTCCGTGTAGCTCCGAACATCAAGGTAATGGAATCACCCATTTTTCACATAACAACATTTTAATCCAAGTGTTCAATGATCTTAAATACTTACCTCGTGGTCCTTTGAAAAACCGTTGCTTCACTTCACTGTAGCTGACTTAGGTATCAACTGCAATTTCTCTAACAAATCCTCCTATAATTCGATCGAGCCAATGATCGAAAGCCCATGTGATCTTATTTCAGAGGCTTCTAACCATCGCACCAATTTTGGAGTCCACACTATCGGATTATCAAGCTTCCCCCTTCCTTGGCTATCTATCAGTTTATCCAACCATTCATACAGTTCAATGGGGAAGGTGCAGAAGAATATATCATGTATCTTTGCATATAGGTACCTATTCAACCACTCTTCCTTTGAAAAGTGTGGATTCCTATTTCTTGCGATGTGAACTCATGAATATTCTGATCCAACCACTTCTCAATTTATTTCTTTTTCGGATTCCAATGATGCGACATCACACATATCTTTCAAGAAGATCCTGGTCCCGACAACGGAACCATTTGTTGGCTTAGGGGGTCCTGACCTAGGTTCAAAGTTAGATGTGCCAACCAACAAAACCCTACACTACTGGCCCTTTTGGCAACAACCCGCATAGCGTAGGCTACAGTCTCACCCGGAGCAGTATGGGACGATGCAAGAACCAAGTTTATGCATCCAAATACTAGTGTGATGTCTTTTAGCACCTCAGATCTTCCTTTGTGTAGATCGATAAAATCTTATGGTACGTTACTGAAACTCTGTGAAAATGGCCTTCATACCTTCACAAAGGCCCATGATCAGTCTTTGTGGACCTTTAACAATTAATCTATCTACTTACGTGCATCAAAGAGCAGTCCTAAATTAGGGTTCGCGCAAATTTACTTAGGTTATTAGTAAACATCAAAGAGTACATCAGAGTCTTCGCAAAAATACTTAAACATGCATTGCATACATCATTAACACTTATTCCAGAAAATCACGTATCATTCAATCACTATTTCATAAACCACATCATTCATCGACATCATATAATATTAACAGAAATAACAAAAATACGCTAGAATTCTTCGAAACTGTCTTTATTGATCTTCAATTCAGGATTACAAACTCAAAACTAACTTGCGTACATAGTTGCAAGGGTCCGCTAACTCAGCTACAGACTCTACCTAGGCCTCTACATACTCAGTTGTAGAGCCTTTCTTCTATCCTACCCACTTCTCTTCACTATTTCTTTTCACTCTAGCATACTCTTCATTTCCTTAGACTCTTTAAGACGCACCTATTTATAGCCTTTTTCATACAATGCCATAGTCCACGGACCATGGGTGGATCTCAAAACTGACTCAAACTTGACATAAAGCAAGGGGCTAAACCCCTTTGAATCCTAGCCATCTATGTGCTTCACATCCACAGATTGCAAAGACTTTACATTATTTGCACAAAATTTATCAAAAATTGGGTTACTTTAACCCCAAAACTGACCCAGGGGACCCCATCCCAACATAGATAATTCAGCATACGTAGTTCCTCACTATCATGAGCTCTTTCTCTCCATGGACTCATGATGACGACTCCAAATCTACATAGAAACACCCAAAAACCAGTCAAAATAATGGTGAAATGACAAAAAATTCATATGTTGGCTTTTGGAAATGCACCCATGCTGCCTAATGCCCCCCCTTAGGGCCCACCAGGCATGCTAACGCCCCTATAGGTCATGAAGGGCATCTAACGACCCTCTAGACTTAGAGGGGAGCATTAGGGGCATAATATGAACTATGGTTTCCCCAAACTGAAAAAATCCACCCCTAAGGCAACTGAAAAAAGGTTAAATAATGCAAGATAAAGGTTTTGCCATTTATCTAGAACAAACAACACGTTGAATGGTCACCTGGATTGCTCGTAATTACCCAGGGAAGATTTGCTCCTCTTTCACTCCAAAACACTCTCACAACACTCAAATGATGCAAATGGTGAAAATGGAGGGTCAAAAAACCTCCTTATAGTCACTCTGGAGGTATGACTCACCTTAATTGGTCATTGAAATAGAAGTTGTTCATTTCCTATGTTGTTTATCATGAGCCATTTTGATATATTATCAATATTACTTATGCTTTTATGAAGGGGTTTCAGGGCTGAATTGCAGAAACAACCATGTTCAATTCACTATGAGAAATTTCTTTTATGGGATCTTTTCTCACTCTTGAATTGAAAATCCTTGAGTTGTCATCATCGGGCTTGTAAAAATCCCACGATGATGATATGAGAACTTTCTTTTTTGGGACTCTTTCTTGCTCTTAAAATCGAAAAATCCCTTAGTTTTTCCCTTCTTTAGGGTCATTAAATCTACAAAGAAGGCATGAGCAATTCTTTTACCTCTTTTTCCTCGCTCATTAAACTAAAAAAGAATACCTCGAGTTTTCTTCAGTTGACTTGTTAAAATATGATGAAGACCTATTGAGTTTTTTGTCTGCAACTCATTAAAATTTCACAATGAATATCGAGTTTACTTCGTCCCCTCATACTCATAACAAAATGAGGAAAACGTCCATTGAGCATAGGTTTCTCACTTTATCTGAACTCAATAGACTAACTTACAAAAAAGGAACTATGTCAGGTATACTATTAAACCTTTTACACATGGTTAACAACTATGACAAAGGGACCCCCCTGAAGCTTCTCTTTATGATCTTTTTAGACTCTCTAAATATGCAAAGACCATCGAGTTTACCCGTCTGGACTTGTTAAATTTAATCAGATGGGGAAAATTGGATAACACAATTGATTTATGTCAGTATTTTGGAAAGAATTTTTTGGTAGCATTCATTCCCTTGAACATGGCACTCCCTTAGCAAAACGTTCTTTTTGGTGGCCTCTCAAAATGAACCTTACCATCTTATGAGTTTAGCCCATATACCTTGATGTTCTTGCATCTTTGTATCCTAACACTCTTTCGTGTTCATGAGTGTAGTGCTTCTTGGTTAAAAACTTTGTGCCATGCCTTCTATTGTTCAAGGGATCCCTTTATCTTTTGTTTCCTCTATCAAATCATCAAACATATACTTCCATCATGCCCTCTATTGATTTGACCCAATGCTCAAACTATTATTCAAAAAACAATCATTCTTGTCCATTTCATGTCGACTGATGTAAGACACATTATTTCCTACATTTCGATAGGTCTCTTCCTATCGACTTCAACACTCTATTTAGGAAGTAGATCTAAAAATACATCAGTGCCTTGGAACTTGCAGACATTAGTGGCAAGTTACCTTATGTTTGATTAGGGGTTTTCATTATTGGCTCCTGGTTGAACGATTCTATGAGTGTTTAATGACAAAAACATTATTCACACTTGCTAAATTGTACTGTGAATCTTGGAGACCATCATCATTATCGGTGGCCGTCCTCGCGTATGTTAATAGTCTTCGTTATTGACTGGTAATTAGACAATTTTGCACATGTTCGACCTCAATGAATTTATTTAGATGTATCAAAATATGTTGTTGAAATGAAGCGGTGATCAAGATCTTAGGTAGAAGCTTACATCACTTAGCTTTGTTTCCTCTCCCAAGCCACGTATATGTTGGCATTATGACATAGGTTTGGCACAGATTTGGCTCGATGACATAAGTGTTGTCCTTGATGGCAACTCACTCAAATAGCAGATCACAAGTTCAGGCTCTCAATATAGTAGAAAATGAGATATCCGCAGGTTCCTATTCACAAAGATGCAGTCATCGGCAGGTTTTGCAGGTGTGCCGTTCAAAAGGTGCAGACATGTTCGCAAGTGTACCGAACAAAAAGTGCGGACGTAAAGTACACGCACTTTCATGCAAAGAGAAATGCGCACGCATGGGTTGGTCCATGGTATTTAGTCTGACATTTTTGATCCTATGGTTTTGGTCCGTGGTTTTTGCATCTAAAGTATTGAACTCAGGTTTTGGGTCCCTAGTATTGGATCTCTATGGATTTGGACCATGGTTTGAGAAAGGCCTAGACTATAAAAAGGAAAGGAGATCATTTGGCTGGAGAGAGGGGTGTTAAATATCTTAAGAAGAGCGAGATCTGAAATTCTGGTGATCGGTTGGTGAGTTATAGCTAGACCTAAATCAAGGAGAAACCTGAGCATTACAAGACGGATCTACTAATGGGTTGAGATCTCTTTGGCGCATGATCAGATCTATAAATCTGACAGTCTGGGGTATAATTGAAGTCTGATAAATTATCTATACCCAGAGGTTTGCAGGCTAGACACAGCATAGGTGCGGAGGTCCGCAGGGTCAACACAACGCAGGTGCGGCGGTTCGCAGGCTAAATACGGTGTAGGTGCAGTGGTCCGTAGGTTCGAGAACAGCGCAGGTGCAAAGACTTGCAAGCTCGACACAACGGAGGTGCGGATATCCACAGGTTTCTATTGAAATATGTTTTAGCTGCTTTTGTCTATTACTACAGTGTTCAAGGTTCTGAATTGGTGTCTGGTTGCTGTGTGCTGAGAAATTATTGATTCAGTATTTGTACAAGGAAGTTGGTTGATTGCATATCTATTTGATGTTTGATTGATATTCATGGATCCAGTTTGAAAATTTATGAAACGTGGTCCCTGGAAGAAAAGAGAAGGTTGTAGCCTTCTGCAGGTTGAGGCCTGCGTGCTAGTATAATACTGCACCAATACAAAATCATTGTAAAAAGAAGTTTCTAATTGAAAGAAGATAGATACATATTGCAGCAGGTGGTTTTCACCCACATTGGGTTTCCACCTTATATCTTGTGTTCTTTGGTGTGACTATCTGCTCTATTTTTTTTGTTCCTGTTTATTGTTATATGATTTTGACACACACATTAATGATCAACATCTGAAGAATAAAGTAAATTATAAGTCTGAAAGTTATACGCAAGGTTCATTAGTCAGATCTGCAAATAGTTGTATAAATTGAAAAGGAATTTAATAACACTGATTCACCCCCCCCCTCTCAGTATTATTTTCAACAGTATATTATTTTTTGGAGACAACTCATTAGGATGATCTCATTATGACACAAGTTCCACATTGTGCTTATCGGTGGACACAATCATCATATCTCTCTGTTGAGAAATCACTTTGATATAGCAGCTGAGTGTGGGAATTTTTGACTCAGGACATGATTTTAGATTTTATATATATGTGGTTTTATCAGGTTTCTCATAGTCCCAAAGATCTGATCCTCTGTCTCTTGTTTCCAAAACACGACAGTTATAAAGTATTTCAGCCATCATCTTTGCCTCTGATCTCACACTTTAGGGGGTATATGTTATACAGGAAAATGAACTCCTCATCATCTCAGAGGAGAAAGGTAAGATTACTAAAATATTGACCAAGTTCACAAGCCTATTTTCCAAGCTAACACTCCCCATGAACTAGGTGCTTTATATAGCTTCCTAACCATGAAACAGGTGCATTAGTCCCTAGGGTAACTCCCTTTGTTTCCTTGGGGGTAGCGTTAGTCAACTTTAGTGGGTTTCTGGAGGTCAAAGGAGTGGGTTGACTGAATAATATCCCTATATTCACTCTATGTCAGCCCATAAAGCAGGGAAACATCTAGATTCAACCTGCTTGAGGAATTACTATTCCTAACGGAGTCTGACAAACAGGGAAAGACTGATAAAGCATGGAAACACCCCAGCTTTTTCCCAAAAGAACTCATGAAAGAATTGGGAAGGCTTATCCTCTCATGCTATATATTTGACGCTTGGGGCATTTTGAAATAGGTCGAAAGTATTACCTATTGATTATCGAAGCTTTGTATTAAACATTGGCTCATCAAGAAGTTAAGAAGAGAGAGAGAGAGGATTTGGAGGATTAAGGGAAGCTTGATGCAGCCAATGGCTGTAAACACTATTGGTTATGAGTAGCTGAGGTATGTGTAGTTAGATATCCTTATGTATTCTTGCATTGATTATCAAGGTTATATGCTGTGATATTATGCCTCATCTTATCTATGTGTAGGTATTGATCTAGGAGCTGACTAAGAGGTCTTCAACTCCACTACTTTGAGTTCTCCAGTAACACCACACTAAGATTTGAGGTAACAATCTTCCTTCTTACTTTGATTATCATTTCATTAATATGGATATGTGTATGTATCTTTGTGCCAAATGCAGCCTATATGATATTTCTACTAAGGATCTCGGGAAGATCCTTGAGGGTATTTCCACCACAATTTCCCGTGCATTAATCCCTATAGCATGCCACCATTCCTATCTTTGGCGGAGAATAAAGGGGAATTTATAGAGAATCAAGGTTTTTTAAAACATTTACGATAGATGATTCCTAAAATAAGGTTGTTGTGTATGGGAAAGAAATGATTTCTCTTGCTTACTGTTAGAAGAGGATGATTTCATTGACGAAGAAACACAGGTATGACCCATAGACTAATTAGATCAGCAACTACGAGATTGTAGCAAGGTTTGGAAGTTTTATTTTGATTGTGTGAATTCTAAGGAAGGAAATGGATCAAGGGTGTTGTTGATATCACCATAGGGTAGCTTGATTCCTCCCTTATTCAAATTGGAGTTTGAGGCAACCAATAATGTGGAAGAGTATGAGGCGTTACTTCCAGGCCTACAAGTAGTGAGGAATTTGAACATTGAATACTTGACTATGTTTGGAGACTGTGAACTGTTGGTAAAGAAATCAGGAACCAATGTCAAACTCAACATCCAAGGTTAAGGGCTTATAGAAATGAGGTCTTGGATTTAATGGATAACTTATTCTTGGATTTCAATGTCCAATTCCTATCTAGAGAAGGAAATCGAATGGATGACTCATTGGCTATAGTTGCCAGTAATTTTACAGCAAAATCCTCTTCTATATATGAGGTCAAGGTAAAATACAGACCATTAGTACTAGATAATTTTAGACACTGGCCGACATTCGAAGACGATGAACAGATAAAGCGCTTTATGGAAGTCATTGGGGAATTATCAAATTATGTGATTTAACAAGAGGGTGAAAAAGGAACAGATGAAAAACCAACCTCTTGGGAGGAAACTATCCTAGAGCATAGAGTTCTGCAGCTAAAGGGAAACACTATTCCCCATAGTCTTTTTCCTTTGGAGAGATTATTGAAATCCAACGACGTGCCTTCAAAACCTGCTGAAAAATGAGTTGATCAACAAGTGGAGGAGTGCAACATTGGCTCGAAGAATGAACCTTGGATGATCAAGCTATGAAAATGGATCCCCCATCAATATAAACAAAGGTACCTAAATATTTTTAGAGACTATAGAGATGTATTTTCTTGGTCATATGATGATTTAAAGATGTTTGATACTAAAGTTATTCAACATAAGATTCCCTTAAAGAATGGAATGAAGCCTTGTAAGCAAAAACTGAAACAGATTAATCCCATTTTACTCCCATCCATTGAAAAGGAATTAAAGAAGTCACTTCAAGCTAAGATCAGTGTACCCCTAAGATATTTAGAGTGGGTAGCAAACCTGGTTCCTGTCAGGAATAAGAATGGAGAGATAATGCTATGTGTGGATTTTAGAAACCTCAACAAAGCTTCATTAAAAGACAACTACCCATTACCAAAAATGGATTATGTATTACAAAAGGAAGTTGGCTCAGCTCGAATATCCATGATGGATGGATTTTTAGGGTACAATCAGGTAGCACTACATCTTGATGATCAAACTAAAATTGCATTCACTAAGCCTAGGGGAATCTCCATGTACGCAAGAATTCCATTTGGCCTTATAAATTTCGGAGGAACTTTCCGAAGGGCAATGGACATAGCATTTGTGGGAGAGCAAGACACATTTTTAGTGGTCTACTTGGACGATATCACAGTTTTTTGTAAAATAGATGATGAACACATCAAGCATTTGAATATCACTTTTGAGAAGTGTAGGAAATATGGGATGTCTCTGAATCCTAAGAAATCTTAGTTCATGCTGAGCGAACGAATGTTTTTGAGGCACATAGTTGCATAGGAAGGGGTGAAGATAGATCCCAAGCATGTGGAAGTCATCAATCATATTTCCCTACCTAGGAATAAAAAATAACTCCAAGTGTTCTTGGGAAGGATTAACTTCTTAAGAAGATTTATACCCAACTATGCAGAGATAGTGAAAGAGATCACATAAATGTTGAAAAAGGAGAATGAAGCGAAGTGGAACCTAGATTCTCGAGAATCCTTCTCTAGGATCAAGAGAGATTTTGTAGAGGCTCTTATGATAGTCAACCGAAATTATTCAAGATCATTTTACATATTTTCTTTCGCATCCCCAATACTCTAGCCGTTGTGTTATTGCAAAAGAATAGTGAAGGGCATGAGCAACCTATAGCCTTTTTCAGCCAAGTGATGTGAGATGCTGAATTGAAATATAATATATTAGAAAAATAGGATTATGTCTTGGTGAAAGCTTTGAAGGCATTCAAATTTTATGTTCTAAACTCTAACATCGTGGCTTATCTTCCAAGAGCAGTTGTTAAAGACATCCCGGTGCAAGGGGATAGTGATGGAAAGAGAGTAAAGTTGATTGCTAAAATCCAAGAGTACGACATGGATATCAAGCCCACTAAACTCATAAAAGGACAGGGTGCACCAAAATCTTATCACATTCAAATTTCCAGGCCTTGGGGATTAAATTATTGGTAGAAGAGGATGGAGAAGGAACACAATAGCTAGTGATCATGACATCGATCCAAAAAATTCATATAAAATACAAAACCTTAGCCTGTTATAAATATGTCATCCATTATCTGCTATTTATAATATGTCTAGTGAAGATGGATAAAGTGAAGTATATAGCATTAATATTACAAGCACAAAATTTTATTATGTCAAATGGGCAACTGTATTAGAAAGACCTTGTTAGGATTCTACTTCTGTGTTTGGTGGAAGAAGAAATTCGAAAAGTGATCGATTATTTCCATGGTGGAATTTGTGGGAGAAATTACAATTAGAAGACTACAATGCATACAATATTGAAGGCGGGTTTTTATTGGCCAAAATTGTTTGGAGAAGTTCACTCTTATGTTCAGGCCTACGAGAAGTGTCAAATGTTCATTGCGAAGAAGAAACTAGCCCCACTCCCACCAATCCTTATTTTTGTTGAAGAACCTTTCAGGCAATGGGGGCTGAACTTCATTAGACAGATACACCCACCTTCTAACATCCAACACAAGTGGATACTTACAACCACTGACTATTTCACTAAATGGGTGGAAGCAATCCCAACCCGAAATACAACCGATGTAATAGTCATAAAATTTTTGGAAGAAAATATATTGGTTAGGTTTGGTTGTTCTAAGAAAATTGTGACTGATAATTCTCAAGTTTTTAAGTCTGCAAAGTTTATTAGTATTTTTCAGAAATTCAATATTGTAATTTTCCATTGCACTACTGATTATCCATAGGGAAATGGTCTTCCAACAAAATGTTATTAAGGGTCCTAAAGAAAACAATTGTAGAAAGCCATAGGAATTGGGACTCCCAATTGAAATTCGTCCTATGGGCTAATAGGGTCACCCCTAAAAGGTCCACATATAATTCTCCTTTCGAATTGGTTTATGGCAAAGCAACAATATTCCCTATACAAATCGCAATTCTGATTGCCAAAAAATTACAAGACGTGGAAGAAGAACCAAACTTCTTGACTCGAAGGATAAATCAACAAGTGGAGCTCCAGGAGAGTAGAGAGCAAGTGAATCACAAGCTAATCAACTATCAATAGAAAATGAAGTCCTTGTTCGATAAAAAGGCAAAGGAAAAATCTCTCTGGCCAGGGGATCTAGGCTTGAGGTGGGATGTTAGAGGGGAAGACAAAGGAAAAGATGAAAAAATTGACCCATTATGGTTCGATCCTTTCAAAATCGCTAAAGCAAAAGGAAATAATACTTTCTTATTGAAAATATTGGAAGGTGAAGCACTAGAACTGCTAAATGGGAAATTCCTCAAAATCTATTTCCAGCATTGAAGGTACTGTTAGCTCTTGAGATTTCACCTAGGATGAGATAGACAAACCTCAAAGCTACATCAAACCATTTCACCTCGTAGCTAGCCCTACGAGGTATGAGAAGGCTCTCTCGGATCAAACTAGGTGAATTTGTCAATAGGATGAGTTGACCATTTAGGACATTTAGGAACAAGGATTTTAGGCTAGTAAACTGATAAGGGGGGTTGATTTAAAGTTTTTGGGTTTTTTGGTGGCAATTGGAGGGAGTTCAATTCAGGGTGCGGGGATTGAGCTCAGTTTTTGCAGGTGGGTCTTTGGGGCAAGGCAGGATTTTATGCTGATGCCTTTAGCTGGAATACATGATCAAGGAGGAAAGAAGAGAAGCTAAAGAGGGCAAACAATGAATTTGAATCCTCTCTAGACAGTGGAAAACATAAATATTAAACAAAATTGAAAGCTGAG